>PVKV010002421.1:0-169411 GCA_004027835.1 Alouatta palliata
AGAGAGTATAACAGAGAAGGGAATACAAATTGGTTGCAGAAAACCATTTTAGAAAACATGTTTGCATGTGTTCATGGTAATATATATTGTTTTTCATTTTAGTGTATTTAAGGTCAAGATAGTTGATGTGAATGTAGAGTGTGTAAAAGATTATATTCAGACAAACAAGCCTGAATTTTGCCTATTTCAGACTTACTCATTAATTCAACAATTTTTTATTGATTTTCTCTACTGTGATAGGCTTTGAGTAAGTGAAATTAGAACAGAACTATTCCCAGCCTAATAGATTTATTTTGCACTTAATGTGTACAGTTGCTTTACTAAATTTTTTTTTTTTTTTTTTTTTTTTGAGATGGAGTTTCGCTCTTGTTACCCAGGCTGGAGTGCAATGGCGTGATCTCGGCTCACCACAACCTCCGCCTCCTGGGTTCAAGCAATTCTCCTGCCTCAGCCTCCCAAGTAGCTGGGACTACAGGCACGTGCCACCATGCCCAGCTAATTTTTGTATCTTTAGTAGAGACGGGGTTTCACCATGTTGACCAGGATGGTCTCGATCTCTTGACCTCGTGATCCACCCGCCTCGGTCTCCCAAAGTGCTGGGATTACAGACGTGAGCCACCGCGCCCGGCCGCTTTACTAAATTTTTACATGCATTTTCTCAACTAAAATTTTTCAATGAGATTACAATTATTATCCTAATTTTATGGATTAATAAAACTAAGGGACAGATGCAGAATATGCAGGAAGTCTTAAAGTTCAACAAAACTTAAAAACTTTTAAAAAATTGGAAAAAAATTAAGATGTGAAAAAAGTCTGAACAGAGAGCTCACCAATGAACATAAAAATGGCAAATAAGTATGTGAAAAGATGCTTAACATCATTTATATTGAGGGAAATACAAGTGATTATTATGTATTTCATGCCTGTATCAAAACACCTCATGTACTACATGATTACATACACCTACTATGTACCCACAAGATTAAAAATTAAATAATTTAAAAATGCAATAAATTACCATTGTGAACATACTAGAATGAATAAGATCCAAAAAAAACCCCAAACATATAACTATATCAATTATTGATGAGGATGTGGAACAACAGGAATTCTCACTGATGGTGAGAATTAATCCTGGTATGGCCTCTTTGGAATATGGTTTAACAGTTTCTTACAAAACTAAATGTAATAATACCATAGATCAAGCAGTCACACACCTAGGCATTTGCCAAGTTGATTTAAAAATTAACAACCACAGAAAACCCTGCACATGACTATTTACAGCAACTTTATTCAAAATCATCAAAAACAGGTAGGGAGCACAATTTCTTTGAAGGTAAATAAATAAACATCCATACAATTAGATACAATTCAGTGATAAAAAGAAAGAAGCTATAAAGCCACATAAAGAGGTAGATGCAATTAAATGCATGTTGCTAAATAAAAGAAGACAGTCTGAAAAGGCAATGTGTTGTTTATATTAAAGTTTTTAAAAAACAAGGCTATAAAAATAGTAAACAGATTAGTAGTTGCCAGGGGTTTGGGGTAGGGGAAGAGAAATAAATAAGTGAAGAATAACATATTTGTAAGGACAATGTAATTATTCTGTATGATAATTCAATGTGGAATACATGAGTCTGCCGTTGTAAAAAATCACATAAATTAACAGTGTTGAGAGTAAATCTTAATATTATATATATTTTTCTCTAGGGGACAAAATGGCTTTATTGGTGAATTCTATCAAATATTTATTATGATTCTTTAAATGCTATTTCAAGAAATAGAAGAGGAGGAAATACACTCTAACTCATTTCCATATCCCATTTGATATTACCATAATACCAAAACCTGACAAAGACATCGCAAGATAACTACACACCAATACCCCTATGAATATCAATGCGATAAAAACTACCAATATGAATCCAGCAGCATGTAATAAAGATTATAAACCTCGACCAAGTGGGATTTTTCCAAGAAATGACAGCGTGGTTCAAAATAAGAAAAGAAATCACTGAAAACACCGTATTTATAGAATCAAGTTTGGTGTCAGGGGTGGGAATCAAACCTCTCAATAGATGCAGAAAAATAACTGACAAAAACAAATACATTTTTCTGATTGAAAAAACACTCTGAAAAGTGGAAATAGAAGAATTTTCTCAAAAGCAAGATCATGCTTGTTTCTGAACTGATTAAGACTTTTTCTTTGCAAATCAAAAAGAAGATATGGAAGAAAATTACAATTATCATTACTTTCCAATAATGTATTGTAACTTTTAACCAGAACAATTAGACAAGGAAAATAAATAAAATAAATTTAGATTTTAAAGAAAGAAGAAAAAATATATTTGCAGATGACACTATTTTATATATAGAAACCCCCACAAAATCCACAAAATAATAAATTTCTTTGACAAAGTTACAAATTATAAGCTCATACATGTTTTTCTCTGTAGAAATATCCATCCAAATCCTTTTCCTATATTTAAGTGAATTATTTGTTTTTTTGTATCTTATTGGCCAAGTAAGTATGTGAACAAATACTGAAACACAAATATTCATTGAAGAAACGCAAATCAAAATTACAATGAGATATCACTTTATAACTACTATATAGTCAAATAAGTGTAAAATAACAATTGTTGACAGAGATGTGAAAAAATGAAACCCCGATCTATTGTTTGTGAGTAAAAACTCAGGTGTTCAACAAATTAATTTTAAATAACTTAATTGCCGTACTTTTCTAAAATAACTAAATCACCATACTTCTCCACGTATGATGTTACTTTTATTACAGCCTGTTCTCAGTGTTCACTTACCAGGACTCTGATTTCTCTGAGAGTTTAATTCAAGTTCTGGAAGGTTTACATCCTGCTGAGGAGTTAGGAATGAACATCTGATTCTTTTTCTTCTTTTTTTTTTTTTTTTTACAAGATCACTCTGTCACCTAGGCTGGAGTGCAGTGGCACGATCACAGCTCACTGCAGCCTGGAACTCCAGGGCTCAAGCTATCCTCTCACTTCAGCCTCCTGCGTACTTGAGACTATAGGCACTACAGGCATACACCACCATGCCTGGTTAATTTTTGTATTTTATTTTATTTTATTTTTTGAGACAAGGTTTTACCATGTTTCCCGGCATGGTCTGGAACTCCTGGACTCAAGTGACCCACCCACCTCGGCTTCCTGAAGTGGGGGGATTACAGGCATAAGCCACTTCAGCTGGCCAACATCTGGTTCTTAATACCACCCAGGTGTCATTACATTATGATTTCTGCAAAAGTAGAGATTTCATGTGCGTTGCTCACTGTTGAGCCTCACTGTCTATGAAAATGGCACTTAATAGATGTTCACTAGATGATTTTTAATTAGTTGTATCTATGCTAGCATATCCTGAGATGGTCAATGCTCTTACTGATTCTCTGTCTTTGGTGAACTAATTATCATTTTAGGGATCTTCCAGCAAAAATTTGGAAAGTCTCTGAATCTTTTTAGGTCATATATGCCCGTAAATATCACACATTTTTCCTGCTCTGTGTATTTCTACCATCTCCCAAGGGCTCTTCACAGAAAATGAGAAAAAGTTCTCATTTATGTTCGAATATCAAAAATTTACCTGAGATTTGACCAAGGAAAAGGGTTCAGAGACCCTTTCTCTCACACTCAGTACCTCTTTCTCTCCCTATTAAGCCTCTTGTTCAGGGAATCTTACTCTCTTCTAGGGTGTGTGGGAAGAGGTATGAGGAGAAGAATATTTGCCAGGAGTAAAAGGATTTTTGCTATTAATATTTTTCTCAAAGATTTTATTGCCCTTTTATTCTTTTATGGGTACAGACAAAATCTAAAGTCTTAAATGTGACTCATATTTTAACTTCTTTTTCTTGCTTTGTGCTTTTCTTCAAGTAATGAGTAAGATATTCTTGAATATTTGAATGGAGAAAAGGCAAAGATGAAGGAGATATTAATACTACAAGTAAGAAATAGTAGACAGTAAATTTGAATATATGTGTAAGAAGTAACTATCTTTGCATAAACTACCACATACAGACATGTTACTGTATATGTTTGAGCTACAGGCAATAATATTAAAAACTGATATAAAATCACCTGTCAAGTTACAAAAACCTGTTGTTTTGCAATATTATTAAGACAAAATTTAGTTAGAATGCAAAATAGAAGATAATTGCTGTACCTATCCCTATATATATACTAGCAGAAAGATTATCTCCTCTCCCATTGAGAGAGTAATGTCAACAAATAAAATTAAGATATAGATTCTCTGGCCTTCTACTAATAGAGACCCAGAAAGAATGGTATCACAAAATGCCCTCTGTTCCCTCTGAAGGAGCTTGCACTATGTTCTATATCAGGTACTAAACAAAAAGTCATCCTGCTTAGTCAACATTGACTGTTCATTCATTAAAGCTACCAACAATGACCTCATTCTGCTCTATTTACCTACATATTTCACTGATATATCTTCCTTCCCCATATTCAAGAAATTTAAAATTGCCATCAGTGTCAGATTTTAGCCCAATAGTCTGGTAACTTACACCTGTTTATTTAAGAATGAAAACTAGGAAATTAATATATAGACCAGTTTTATCATACCTTCAGTTTCCAAAGTTGCTTTCAGTAGATTGCACCTTAAGCCAAACAAATAACTAAGGGTAACAACTCTGGCAAATCAGTGAGGATAATATTTTGACATTTTTGAGAAATTTCCTATTTTTTCAATCAATATCCTGTGTTTGGCTCTACATTTCAATCTCATATGAAACTAGCCTTACTTTGGACTAAAATTAGTAGCCTAGAAAATGCAGAATAAGATAAGTGTGATACTCCAAAAAGTGACTAACTGAAGCAAATAATTAATTTAATTTTTAAAACACTTTAAATGATTGGCTAACAACATATTATGGGTGTGTGTGTGCATGCGTGTGTGCGTGTGTGTGTGTGTGTGTGTGTGTATTTTCTCTTCCTGAAGTGAATGTGAAATAATCCTGGGTCTACAAAATCTGTTGATTTTAATGTTATTTCTTTTTAAATGTTTATTTTTAAACATAATTTTATTTAAAAAAATATGATCAGCCTGATAAGAAATAGATGCAAAAGTCAGTACAAATTAAAAACACAAAATTACTTTAATTAGAATGATCAGTGTCTCATTGATTGATATTTAAATAATATTTTTTTCTTATTTATTCATAATTGTTCTTATATAGCTCTGGATTTCTAGGAATAGCCTAGTCTTTGAAAAAGCACAAGGACTCTGAAAATTGTAATTGGTATAATTTCACATACTATTTTGTTAAGAAAATATATCAATGAATGTAATTCACTTTAGAGTGTGTTTATGTGTGTGTGTGTGTGTGTGTGTGTGTGTGTGTGTGTATATGTATGTTAAAATTCCTTATTAATCTTCAGGTCAACTAACATCTTGTCTCATTATATATTCCAGGTGAGTGTATTAACAGTAAACTCCTAGAAGTATGAGTAAAGCTCAACCCCAGTCATCTCGAAAAAAAACATATAATGGCCTCAGATCTCAGTGAAGATATTACTAGAATGTCAAAATTGGGAGTAGGTATCACCTCCTTTCTAAGCAAATATTTTGAAACGAAGCCCCAGGGAGAGAGCATTTGGATGTCAATTTAGAACAGGTGGAAGACGTAACAGGGGAGCACCATCAGGCAAGAATCAACATACAGGAAATAACAGACAGGGCTGCTATCTAGTGTATTTAGTGCCCAGCAATTAATCCCTGAAAAAAAAGTCAAAACACTACTATATAACACATATTTATTTGAAAAGAAGTAATACCAGAATAAGTGGATATTAGGGCATATATATCCAGAAATTGCAAGGTAAAACTCTTAGTGGACTTTAAAGTTGAGGTTCCTTGGAACCAGATTTCCGTTTTTAGTACCTTCTTTTCTCATCCATTTCCCCCACGTTTTCAAGAGATTTAAGACAATTTTAGAAGCATGATGGCAGTGTCAATCTTTAAATGTCACTGTTCAATTCTAACCATCTTTTAAATTACTAACTTTTCTAATCTAATTATATAAATGGTAATTACCTATAAAAATAGCAATTAATTCTGAGAAGCACCTGTAAAGATAAAATTGTTCTTATGAAGCCTGAAACCTTGTACTCAGTAGGAATTAAATTCAATGAAATCAATGGAAAGCAAGCCTGAAGTAAGCTTCATACCAAGGCCTAAGATTATGAATGTGCTCAACATTGCAGAATTATTTTCCCCACTTTACTTGAGTTTCTCAACTATAGTGATGAAGGACATAAACTAATTACTGAATTGACGTTGATCCCAGTGGAAGCTTACGTGATTAGGCTTTGTGATGTTTAATGTCTTTATTCTAAATATGCAAAAAAAAAATAAGCTTAATGATTAGAACAAAGGCATGCAAATCAGGAATAGTCATCTCTCCTTTCACTTGATACTATCACCTCGGTGCAAAATTTCAAAGTATTTTATGTGCATAGACTGTGTGACCAATTAAGTTAGCTGTTCCATCAATATAGGAGAAGGAGAAAAATGATATGCACCAGAACAATCCTGAAATCCTTATATATCAGTGCTTCTCACCAGGAAATATGCTGCCCCCTCCTCCTGCTGGCCCACAGAGGAGATATAGGAATGTATCAGAATAATTTTGTTCACCACAACTAAGGGAGAATGCTACTGGCATCTACTAAGTAGAGACCAAAAATGCTACAAAACACCTATAATGCATAAGAAAGCTCCCTGCAACAAGAGCCATTTGTCTGTAATGTCAATAGTACCATCATTGTGTGCCTCCTGCTACATAAAGAAAATATAAAGTCAAATCAGTACTATCGGAGAAGAAAAAGGGAAGGACAAAGTAGAACAAAGCTTGAATACATACTGGTAATGACGTGCTGACATTTAAAAAATAATGTAAAAATGTTTAAATTCATATTGTGAATAAAAGCTGAGAAAATTATCTTTTTTGTGATTAGATTGACATAATTACTGTAGAACAGGTTTACTTAGAATATTTTTCTCAAAGGTGCATTTGCTAGAATTACAGGTAAGTTATCTGTAATTCTTCCTTTAACTTTCTTTATAATTTCATGGTATTCTCAATAAGGGTTGTTTACAGGAATCAGTAGTTCCTATAAAAAATCTTGGTAGTAATATACAGACAAAGCTATCAACTGGAATAGACCATAGATAATTAATTCATTAATTAAAAAGAATGTATTATCTTGGATACTAGGTGACCAGATTTTGTGTGTGTGTGTGTGTGTGTGTGTGTGGGTGTGTGGGTGTGTGTGTGTGTGCATGTGTTTTCAAAAAATCCTTAATTAAGGTTTGAATTCTAAAATCTTGAAGTAAAACCTCTAGTTCTTCTGCTGTGGAAATCTTGATCTATAGCTTGTTCTGAATAAGAGTAGTCTTTTATTCCAAGAAAAAAGAACATATCTCTATTATAAATTTTTATTTTCTGCATGAAGGAATTATATGGATTAAAACTCCCTTTGTGGGGTGCTTTGTTCCTTTTAAATCTATTTTGTTTGTGTCATCACCATTCCTAAATGAATTTCCTCCACAACCAAGCTGTGGTTTCAACTTGGAGATATTTCTTTACTCAATATCTGAGAATTTCTGTGTATGATGTGTGGAAAATGATTCACCTCCTGAGAAAACACGTGCATATTGCTTCCCATCTTTCTTTTCTTTCAACTCCACGAAAGAACTTCCTTGTTATAACACTGGACCATTTCAAATTCCTGGTAGGATAAAAAACTTAGAGATATAAAAAGGCATAGTATCAGTGATAAAAATATAAATTAATACACAAAATATTATAACAATTGAGAAAAATAATATTTTTATTTTTCACTATTATAAAATGATTATAAGATTATTTGATTATGTTATCTAATATTTCAGTGTTTTGTTAAGGGAATTCTTATACAACAAATAATGGTAAGTTGCTCAATTAACTTGGTAGAAGCATGAATGTGAATGAGTAAGCAATTCTTTAGTATTCATCATAAAATGCCAAGCAAGGAATACTGATTAGATTGTTTTATATTTGTCTGTCTGAAAATCTTGTATTTATTTTTCATATTTTGTTTTTTAAAATCTCTTTGATCAGTGCAAACTTCAGAATGATATTTGAAAGTAATTCATAATTATTTAAATAACATAATAACCATAATGACTTTTATGTAGTCATTTCACTGGCTTGGGCAGAGTAATCTCCTAAGTAGACATATCATATACTATATATGCATCTATATGAGCTAGATGTTAAAATGAAAACTGAACTTTTCATCAAGATACTATGTTTATCACAAAATTCACCAGCAATTCACCTACTTGCAAAAGGGACCCTATATATTATATTTTTCTATTGTTTTTAAAAAACACCTTGAAAACTAAAAATAGATGTACACAAAGGCCCTGTTGCACTAGAATTATTTCATTAGGATTTCAATGGAGTCATATGCAAATTAGAATGCTAAAATCATGTTTTATATATTTATTTTCTCTCACAATTTTTATTTAACCAAACCAAATGCATCTAAAACAGTAAGATATAATGACCTTATAACACTATTGAAAAAAAATCTTAGCACAGATTACAGATAACAAAAAGTGTTATTATATCTTTTGTCAATTTCTTCTGCCTCTGAGCACGTGGACTCATAGTTGACTGTGCTAGGATCTGTGAAAAGAATATTTCTGGAGAAAATGATTTTCTTGTTACTGTTCTTCAGAGTTCCTTTATAATCATTCATTGTCATGCTTTACTGTGGAAAAACATGTAGCTTTTCCTATCACACCTATGTTTGCTTAAGAAGAGGTTCCTTGCCCGACCTCTGTCACTATATTTCCCATGCGGCGAGGACAAAAAGACAAATGGAAAGAAGTAGAAGTGTCCTGAGAAAGATCAAACCCTCTGACTATGCTCAGCCATATAAAATGACAGAAGAGATTTTGTAGATGAAAGAACACAGGAGAATAACACGTCAAGATATTGAAATTGTTAAATTTAGCCTAAATATGTCTCTGTACATGATGAAGTGTAATCTAGCTCAGTAGATAAACAAACTTCAACCTAACTTAAGAGTAATGTGTTATTCAATGATGGGAGTACATTCTGAGAAATGCCAGATGAGAAAGGAGATTTTGTCCTTGTGTGACCATCACAGAGTATACTTACACAAACCTAGATGATATAGCCTACTATATGCCAAAGCTATATGATATTGCCTTTTGCTTCTATGCTATTGTGTTACTGTACTGAGTGCTGTAGGCAGTTATAACACAATGGTAACTATTCTAGATGTAAGCATATCTAAACATAGAAAAGGTAAAGTGGTGCCTTAAAACATTATGATGGCTATGACATCAAATGATAGGAATTTTTCAGGTCCACTATAATCTTATGAGACCATTATGATATATGTGGTTCATCTTGACCAAAAGCATCATTTTTCAGGGCATGACTAGATATCCCTCTAACAAATACGTGAGTCTCAGCCAGTCACAAGCTTCTAACTGATCAGACCATGTAAATATAAACCAGCAAATGTTTTGTAACACCATGCCTAAATAAGGCATAGGCTGAGCCATAACCAATTAGGCTGTTTCTCTATATCACTTTCTTTTTGTCACTCTAAATTTTACCTGCCAACTTTGCTGACTGGATCTCTTTGACACTCTACCAGTTCAGAGTGCTGCCCAATTCATGAGTCTTTCTTTGTTCGAATAAAGTCTGTTAAATTGGTCTAAAGTTTTTCTTTTAATAGAACTGAGCAGCCACATTTTTTAACCTAATAATTTTTATACAAGAATGAATATGGCTCATGCTTGTAATCCCAGCACTTTGGAAGGCTGAGGTGTGTGGATCATGAGGTCAGGAGTTCAAGACCAGCTTGACTAATATGGTGAAACCCTGTCTCTATTAAAAATACAAAAATTAGCCAGGCATGGTGACATGTGTGTAGTCCCAGCTACTAGGGAGGCAGAGGCAGAAGAATCGCTTGAACCCAGGAGGTGGAGGTTGCAGTGAACCAAGATCACACCACTACAGTCCAGCCTTGGTGACAGAGCCAGACTCCATCTCAAAAATTAAATTAAATTAAATTAAAAATTAAAAAATGATTAAGTTAAAACTAACCTTAAATATCAGAGTTGCAAGTTATTAACTCAGATATTATGTGTGCATAGTATATAATTCATTTTTCATGCTTGTTATTCAAAATATAAAATAAAGGAGAAAGGGAGTTGTTGAGTGTCCATGTGTCTTACAGTTGGAAGTCAATAGACACTTTATTTATTTTTAAAATTGATTATATAGTTGTATAAATGTTTTATTAAATTCATGACAGAAAACAAATATGAACAAAATTCAGTGTTTTTTAAATCAAAAATGAGGATCTGGGTGTTCATTTTATAGCATTTTGAGGATTTTTGAGGGTTTTTTGTATAAACATGCATTTTGTTAATTAAAATTATAAAAATAAGTATAATGAAATATAAATAAGCCATTGAGTTTTAGACGGAGTAGTTAATATATAATATGCTAGTAGTTCATGTAGATTTTATTCTTATGTGAATATTCACTCTTTTCTAGCCATTTGTTACCACCAAAAAAGCCCCCACCCCACTGATGAGTGCATCAAAGTGACATGCTTTGGTCAATTGAATGCACCCGTGTGACATTTCTTAGTGGAGGCTTTGAGAGGCATGATGAGTTCATTGCAGACCTTGTGCTCCACCATCTGCCATAAGAAGAGCATGCATGTCTTAGTCCCAAAAAGTAAGACATACAGAACACATCTAAATTCAACCTGCAGATAAGAGCAGACCTATTCCAGACAATCCACAAGTTTTTAAACTTAAAAACACTGGTTTGAGGAAGAAATAAATGTTCGTTAGTAGTAATCCACTGAAATACTGGATTTTTTTGTGTTTTGTAATATAATTGCTGCAAAATATAGTTAACATAATCATGTTATCATTTTTACCACAGTTAGTGCACTTTATTTCCCCAAACAGATAATGGGAAAAAAAAAAAAAGAACTATTAACACCAAAATAGTTAATTAGAATGCCAGATGGCAACAAAGTTGAATTATCTCAGGATATGCATCTTTCTTTGTTTCACCAAAGTAAAGAGAATGAGGAATTTTTTAAGGGCTTTAGAATGAGTGACACCTGTGTTCAAATCCTGGCACTTTCATTTAATAATCCTATTAACTCTAAACAAGTTGCCTAACTTCCATGAGATTCAGCTCCTCATTTGCATACATAAATAATACCAATTTTATTTGTTTATAGGAGTCAAATACAAATAACATGGAAAGTATCTAGCATAGTTTTTCATGCATTGTAAGGTCAATAATTCATATTATAATAGAGCTCTGTTTTGCTGTTTTTCAAAGAGAAAAAGTTCTGGATAATACTGAATTCTAAGACTTCTATGCTAATTTTGATTTTGTACTCTATAATACAAAAAAGACACTGTTGACTTTGGAAGCGAATGTATAAAGCATTTGAAAAATATGAAATAAACAGAAAAAAGGATGATGAAATAAGTAGTAATATAAAACATGTAGTTATCATACATGCAAGTTTCTTTTAGCTATATGTGGCAGACAAATCAAAGTAGCTTTATTATAAGAAATATATTACCTCATATCCTCTGAAACTATGGTAACCTTAATGGTTCATTGGTCTTTCCATCTCTCCCATTTGCCATATCCTGTACTGGCTTAATCTCTGAGATTATTCCAAAATAGCTAAATTGGTCCAGGATCACCACCCAGGGTCAGAAGGGGTAAGAGACCATCTCTGCCTGTGGTTTCCTCTAGAGGAAAAGGAAACTTATTCAAAGGCTCCTAGCAGAATTCCCCTTATGTTTTAACCGCCATAATTTGATCACACCCAAATACGATCAAGGCAAATGGGCTTACTTTTAAAATACTGGAACCCCACCTGGAGATGGGCATGGTGGCTCAGCTGCCTCTGATGCACAAAGCATTCTGATGGAGTAATGGTTACCTGAGCCAAACAAGGGCTCTGGTAGAAAAGAAGGGAAGTATGAGGCAACCAATCATGCCTCCCACAAGATAAAAATGCACATTAACTGATAAACTTGCTCATATGATATAGGTTTTTTCTTATAATAGATATGTTTTAAATATCAACCAATCTGAAGGAACAAACAGAAACTTTTGAAAATGGCATACAACATGTTTTAGCCTAGTTGACCATTAAACCTATAATTGATTTGGAGTGCAGCCACCACAAGCTGTTCCAAGAAAGAAAAAGTAAAGAGCTTTTATGAAACACTCATCTAAGTATAGAAGTATGAATTTTTCCTCTACGTGGGCAATGCACATTATAGTGCTTCTTTAAGAACTCTGCAAGAAGTTAAAATGCAGTTGTAAAAGTACATCCCAACACAATAGTCCTCTGTTAGTCATTTGCACAAGTTCTTGCATATAAAAATAGCTGGCTTTTGGGTAACCTACAGATAAGAAATTTCTGGGTCTTCAGAATAAAAGCCTGAATATTTTTACATTCTATTCTCCTGTAACCACGTAAAAAGACAATTTCAATTGCATGTTCAACATTTCTATATATTTAAGTTCAACAAATGGAAAAATATTTTCCATCTTCAAAAATGACACTTAACTCTTGAATTCATAGATTTTGTATTTTCACTTCAACAGCAGTTAAAAATAATGGCTATAAATAGGAATTTCATTATTCCTCAGTAACTCATAAAAAAGTACATAAAGCCATTTTAATTTTCATTCTGCAGCTACAGAACTGTCAGATCCTGTTGACAGTTAATTAAATGACTGCCCGACACATATGATTTAAAAAATAAGAATCAATACTTAGTCATGTAATGGTGCCATTCTACCATAGATTTGCCTCTACTTCTAGTTCTCTGTCTTGCCAAGGAATAGTTTCAGTAGTTTCCATTTGGATATTTCTACCATTATTAATACTTCTGGACAGTTCAGGGAACAAATTTGGGGGTTTTGAAAGCTGTTGTGTATATCTATCCTGCAATGCTTTCAAGGACCAGGTAAATGAGCATAGGACGTATCCTTGGACATTTTAGCTACTTTGAGACAGATTTGGGTCAAGATTTTATTTATCTACTGTACTCCACATATTCCCACTCTGTGTAGAGAAGGCATGATTATATTTTAGATTTCCTATGAGAGAGTTGCTACTGTATATACATGCTTTGACATTATAGAGTCCTTCTCAGGGTCCCAGCCACCCCTTCACACAATGGTTTAAATATGAGAAGTGGCTCAAGTATAAAATATTAATATGTGGCCATCACCACAGATCAATGACAGTCAGCACCCGTACGTAACCATTCTGATTTTGCTTCCAAAATTCAGAGATAATTATGGTAATTATGCCTATCTTGACTTTGGAGATGAAGAAATACTAATCCTTGCATACAAAGATCAGCCACCATAGATCTTCTCAATAATGACAGTGAAGACGTTACTAATACTTTCATTTTGATTTAGTAAAGGAAGAGTTTTCTGAAGTCCCTTGGGGAAGGTGGGTTCTCTAAACTTATGAAACAAACTCATTATTGCACACCCCACTTTCAGATTTCTTTGAATTCTTCTTTATTCTGCCAAGGCAATTCTTCAACATTTCATTTGCTGTTGGTCATCATTTTTTTCTAAATTTCATGTAGACATTGCAGAAGTGGCAAAAACCTCAATTACTTGGCACCAACCTATAGTAAAACCTCCGTTATCTAGCCTGATACATACACTTTCACTCCCTAATCAGGGTCAGCAATCTCAAGATCCATTCCAAAACACGTTCTGATAGTTCTTACCAATATTTGTTAGTTGGATCCTGCAGTTCTTTTCATAAACCACATCTTTTTTCCCAAAGTGTGAAGAGTGCTCTCATAATTGTCTTTGTTGTCTCTTCAGGGTTTATGGATCTAAAAGCCATGAAAAGAGGTATAGACAATCTTGAAGAGATTGTATAACATGGTATAGTCTTTCTCCACGAATTAAATTCTGCATGGTCTGTAAGCTAATGAAGGCTGTTGTCTTCTAGCAAAGGGGAAAATGACCGCTTCCAAAGACCTAGTGTTTTCAGGCAAATCTGACCATTTAAACTCCTTAAGTGCATCTACCCGGATGTTCCTGACCCACGCCTAAGAATCCCACTATATCTCTGGTAGTGTCCTGATTTTGGTATTATACTTATGTTAGAACTGTGAATTAACCTCTTGATATTGCCACAAATGCTCAAAGTAAGCTCCATGTTTGAAAATAAAATATATATATACTGCACTTTAAGTTCTGGGGTGCATGTGCAGAACATGCAGGATTGTTGCATAGGTACATACATACATAGCAATATGGTTTGTTGCCTCTATCCCTCTGTCCCCTATATCTGGCATTTCTCCCCATGTTATCCCTCCCCAACTCCCTACCCACTACTGTCCCTCCCCTAGTCCCCCCCCAACTGACCCCCCGGTGTGTGATGCTCCCTTCCTTGTGTCCATGTGTTCTCATTGTTCAACACCCACCTATGAGTGAGAACATGTACTGTTTGATTTTCTATTCTTGTGTCAGTTGGCTGAGAATGAAAAGTCTTTTAATGCCATTATTGAGGCTTTCTGACTCTTACCATACTTCCGAGTTGGTCACTGGCTAAGTTAATCTTCCCTTTTTCTTTCTTCAGCTCACTGATAATGATGAACAGAATACAGCAAACTCTTCCAACCCTCTCCTTACTATTGCCACCATATGTATCCAATGCTGCAAAAATAGGTATGTCAGTATATCTCCAATGTGTACCACTTTCCAAGTCTTCACAAATGAGAGTCTTAGTAAGTGGGATGCTATGATATGCCAAGGCTGATATAGAATAACCACCCCCACTTAAAATATTTTTATATTGTGTATTCTTTAGCATCTTATAGTAGCTAAAGTTATTTTTGATCATTTTGGCTTTTAACATTTATGTTAGAGATTTTAAAGATTTACACATCACCATTACAGTAATGAAATATTCTGAATTTGACTATAAATTCACCTCTACCAGTAAGTTGTATACTTTATTTTTTTTATTGCACATTATCAAGATTTTATTTCCAATAAGGGCAAAAGTGGTTTATTTTTCAAATGATGTTTGTACAATTAATATAATTTAGAAATAAAAACTTTAGGTCCCTATGAGAGCATACACCAAAGATAACTTTAAGTGGATTAAAATGTAAATATAAAAATGAAATTACAAATGTACTAGAGAAAATTTTATATAAACATTCATATAGCACTGGAGTAAAAAATGCTTTAAAGCTATAACCATAAAGGAAAGGCATAGTAGCATAAGATTAAAATATCATAACATTTTAAGGTTGTTCTTGAATAGCTGAAAACATACTACAAGACCTAAATACTCTCATATGTTTTCAATATGGTAATTATTATCCTGTCACTTCTGGTTGAAGCACAACCTTAAATATTTTTTGCGAGGCTGGTCTAGTGGTGATGAATTCTCTCAGTTTTGGCTTATCTAAGTAAGAGTTCATTTATCTTTCATTTCTGAAGGACAGCCTTGCTGAGTGTAGTACTCTTGGCTGACAGTATTGTCTTTTTTTTCCTTTTAAACTTTTAATATATAATCCCATTTTCTTCTGACCTGAAAGGTTTCTGCTGGATATTCATTGTTAGAGTAATGGGGATTTCCTTATAAGTGACTTCACATTTTTGTCTTGCTGATTTTAGAATTTTCTTTGACTTTTGGCAGTTTGCCTAGAAGACCTCTTTGGATTTAATCTGTCTGGGGATTTTTGAGATTCGTGAATCTGGATGTTCATATTTTTCCTAATACTTGGGAAATTTTCTGTTAAGCAGGTTTTCTGTGACTTTCTTTATCTATTCTTTCTCTAAAAAATCTGTAATGAAAAAATTTGGTGCCTTATAAATGTTCTGTAAGTTCCACATAGATTTTCTTCACTCTTTCATATTTTTTCCTGAGTTATTTCAAAAGGCCTGTCACAAAATTTAAGACATTCTCTTTTTCTGCTAGATGTCATGTGTTATTGAATCTGCCAACTGTATTTTTTTACTTTATTTATTGAATTCTTCAGCTACAGGATTCTGGTTTGGTTTGTTTCTATGATATCTGTTTCCTTGTTAAATTTCTTATTTAGATAATAGATTGTTTTACTGATTTCATTGCATTGTCTGTCTGCATTCTGTTAACTCACCAAGTTTCTTTAAGATCATTAATTTGAATTCCTTTTAGACAATTAGTAAATTTTCATTTTTAAGGCTTAAGTTACTGGAGAAATATTGTGTTCCTTTGGTGGTGGTGTGTTTTCTGTTTGTTTACATTTCTTGCATCACTGCATTGATGAGAATTTGGTAGAACAGTCACCTCTCCCAATTTTACAGAATGGGTTTCATAGGGAAAGCCGGAAGATGTTTCCTACATCAGCTGGTTATAGTGTGTTGGCTATGGTTCCAGATGATGCAGTAGTACTGTCTCCATGTCACTTTGTTAGCTGTAGACTAAATCAGCTATGACTGTGTGTGCCTAAATAGTCTTGGCTGTAGGAGTTCTGGCAGTGGTGATAGCAAGGTAGATTTTGCCTGACCAGCTTGGGCACAGCTTCCCTAGGGACGCTGGACTGGTTTGGGTGCCAAAGGGACACAGCCATTCTCTCTCTTGGGTGTGGCTTATCTTGGAGTAGGACATTGGGCTGATTTTTACATTAAGGAGCTTCAGTGACCCATAGACACAGCACTCCACCCTCTTGAATGTGGCTTCCCTGGGGGCTTGGTGCCAGATTCGTTTGCATTTTGATAGGATACAGCTGCTCTGCTGGTTCAGGTGTGGCTATCCTGGGTGCAGGTTTGTGTGTGAAATGGGTGTGGCTACTCCTATAACTGAGGGTCAGCCACTCTACTGGTTCACATTGCATGTTCCTTGGAGGACAGAGTGTCACAAGTGATTGGGCAACAGCATCATGACTATTCTACTGGGTTTAGGCTGTAAGTAGTAGAAATAGACACAATAGCCGCTGGGATGGGGACAATGGAATGCCCCCTAAACAGCTTGTACTCCAGAGTAGTGAGCTGCAGCAGCTTATATGGGAATGGCACATTACCATATTTGAGCATTGTACAATGATAGTGGAGAATCAGGGATGGTGAGACACATTTGCTACTGGCCATCAGAACAGGATGTAATCTAGCAGTGGGTCTGGTTTTAAGATGGTGAATCACAATAGCAGCTTGAGACATGAAACTATAGGGCACAATATGGGTTCCTTCTCCAGAAGAAGGTAGCCATGTGAGTTTCCGGCAGCTCACTAAACTAGGCTCATGAACTGTGAAGACTGCAGCAATCTCCAGTAGCAAAGATTGCAGTTGTCTGCAGTGATGATGGGAACTTCTGGGGATCCTCCAGTTTACCTTTTTCTCATGGGGAGAAGACTCTCCTTATTTCAAGTTGATCCCAACTAGAGAAGCAAAGTGGCAGTAGAAGGATGTTTTGTTCCATTCTCCCTGTGGCTATACTGAATTTCTTTGCTCCACAGAGTTTCTGCTACTTGCTTGCTGTAGTCCAACAATATATTTGAGCCACATTGGTCAAAATGTTTATTTGTTTTTTTGAGGGGATGGGAGAGGATGAATATTAGTTACCTCTAGTCATTCCTCTTTCTACTATCTTATTTATTTCTTTATCTTCTTTCTTCTATCACATTATAACAGAAAAGAAAAAAATTACAAGCTAACTCTTCTCGGTCCAATCTGCTATTTTCCTTGCAAAGCCTAAAACCATCCTTCTCTTTTTATTCTTCTTAACCTTTGTCATATACCTCTTCCCCTGCACGTGAAAGACTTTCTAGTAAAATCATAGTTTTACATCTAATTTATTCACAACTTAAACCTCTTTGTTTTAAAATAAGAAAATTAAATCCTAGAATAAAATATCCTATGAATATATTTTATACTTTATATTACTTTAAATTAGTTTCAGATTATATACATTTTGCTTTATCTGCATTAAGCCATTAAATGTTGTTTAATATATTTTTCAAAAATTCTTATGTAAAACATATATGAAAACAACATTTATCTTTCATCTACTTAAAATATTTATAACAAAAATTTATTCTATTTTAAATTTTGGAGTATGCTTCATAGCATGTTCCACTTATAATGAAAGATGTTTCTTTGCCCAGTTTTCTTCCTCTGAGCTAGTTAAAATTGAGTTAAGACAAGCAAATTCAGTTAACAATCCAAAGATCTAAGTAAGAAATCCCTATTCTAATTCAATATTGCTGGTTGGCACAGTATTTGTTTAGTGACCAACAGCTTCAAATCATATTACTTGGAAAAACTTATTACTTTGAAATGTTTCTCAAGATGTTTTATGTTAATCCAATTATAATGGACTGCAATCAAGCAACTGCAATGGTAGTAATTTTCACTGCTTTTATCGAAATTGTAGATAGATGAACTGAATCCAAAATCTACTCCAAATAAAATAGCTATCTACTCTTACATTCTTCAAAACAGTAAATGCTAAATTATCTTCTATAAAAGGCTAAAACAACTATTACATTTTTTTTTCTCAGAAAATGTGAGTTTTTAAAATTTCTAATTTTTGGTAGAATATTTTACGTAGAAATCTAATTCTAAGATTGGAGACATGGATGGACAATCCAAGATGGCCAAATAGGAACAGCTCTGGAGTGCAGTTTCCAGGGAGAACACAGAGCGTAAGTGATCACCTCATTTCCAAATGAGTTTTCACTGCCCACAGACCAGGAGATTCCCAGGTGAAAATGTGCCACAAGTCTCCAGCATGGCACAGTGGGTCTCCACAGAAAAACTCACACAAATCTGGGCGGCCATTTCAACTGGCACCTGGAAGGCCTGGGACACAGAGTCACCCATTCAACTGAAAAAAGGGGGACTGAAACAGGGAGCCAGGTTCTCTGGTGTGGCAGGACCCACCCCCACAAAGACCAGCAATCTGAAACACTCTGGACTGAGAGTTTCACAGCAAGCACAGTTGGACCACAGATGGTCCAGCTCTGTGGGGGGAAGAACATCTGCCATTACTGAGTCAGTCCACCACTACCTAGGCAGTCCACCCTTACTGAGGTAGTCTGACATTACCAAGACAGTCTGCCATTACCGAGGGAGTCTGTCATTACAGAGACAGTCCACCATTGCTGAAGCAGCCTGCCATTACCAAGACAGTTCTAATTATACCTCTATAAACAAAACCACAAGGAAGTTCACACAGCAGCTGGGCAGAGCCCATGACAGCTCAGCAATACCTCTGCTGTAAGACTGTGACTAGGCTACCTCTTCACTTGGCAGGGCATCTCTGAAAAACTTATAAATCAGGAACTCATAAATAAAGCACCACCCTCCCAGGACAGAGCACCTGGGAAATAAAAGGCAGTTATGAGTTCCCCTGAAGCAGACTTAAACGTACCTGCCCAGCAGCTCTGAATGGAACAACAGAGCTCACAGCTCAGCACTTGAGCTTCTATAAGGGACAGACTGTCTCCTCAAACAGCTCCCTGACCGCTGTATATCCAAACAGACATCTCATTAAGGAGAACTCAAGCTGACATCTGGCAGATAACCTTCAGAGACAAAGATAACAGAAGAAGAAACTGGCAGCAACCCTTACTGTTCTGCAGCCATCGCAGATGATCCCCATGCAAGCAGGGTCTAGAGAGGTCCTCCAGCAGTCCTGCAGCAGAGGGGTCGGACTGTTAGAAGGAAAACCAAAAAACAAAGAAATTGATGATAGACTGGACAGGAAAAATGTGGCACATATGCACCATGGAATACTATGCAGCCATGAAAGATGATGAGTTCGTGTCCTTTTTAGGGACATGGATGAACCTGGAAACCATCATTCTCAGCAAACTGACACAAGAACAGAAAATCAAACACTGCATGTTCTCACTCATAGGTGAGTGTTGTACAAAGAGAACACATGGACATAGGGAGGTGAGCTCAACACTGGGGTCTGTTGAGGGGGACTAAGGGAGAGACATCAGGTGGCAGGGACTTGGGAAGGGATAACATGGGGAGAAATACCAGATATAGGTGATGGGGATGGAGGCAGCAAACCACATTGCCATGTATGTACCTATTCAAACATCCTGCATGTTCTGCACATGTACTCCAGAACCTAAAGTGCAATAAAATATATTTTTAAAAATAAAATAAAGTAAAATAATGCAGGTAAAGTTAAAACAAAGTACGTCTAAGGACAAATGTTGACCAAGATGTGGAAAAATTGTCACTTACATTAAATTTTTATTGAAAATACAAAATGATGCAGCAACTTTGGAAAATCTTCTGGCAGTATCCTAAAAATTTAAACATAGTGTTACCATATATATGATCTAGAATTCTACCTCTAGGATTATACTCAAGAAAAATAAAAACATACATCTATACAAAAAAATTGTACATAAATGTTCACAGCAGCATTATTCATAATATCCAAAAGGCAGAAACAATGCAAATGACCATTAACTGATGAATGGATAAATAAAATGTGATATATTTAACTGATGAATAAAGTGTGATATATTTATACAATGTTTCATTATCCAGCAATTAAAAAAAGGAAGTATTGATACATGCTACAACATAGATATACCATGAAAATATTATGCTAAGTGAAAGAAATCATTCAAAAGATCCACATTGTATTATTCCATTTACATGAAAGATCTAGAACAGGCAAAACTATACAGACAAAAAGTAAATTAGTATTGCCTAAGATTGGAGTTATTGGGAGGAAATGAGAGGTGACTATTAATAGTTATGAAGCTTCTTCTCGAGGTGATTTAAATGTTCTAAAATGAATTACGGTAGTGGTTGGAGAATTCTGTAAATGCAATAAAACCATTAAATCTTACACTTATATGGATGAATTATTGGAGACGTGAATTATATCCCAATAAGCTGTTATTTATACAAAAGCAATGCACCAGAACTGATTGGGTGCATTTCAAACATTTCTAACTTATGTATACAATAGTTCCCCCTTATCTTTTGGGAGATGTGGTCCAGGAACCCCAGTGGATGCCTAAAACTGCAGGTAGTACCAAAACTCACACATGCTATATATTTCCCATACATACAAACTTATGAAAAACTTTACAAATTAGGCACAGAAAGAGATTAGCAACAACAACTAATAATAAAATAGAATAATTATAACAATATACTGTAATAAAAGTTATGTGAGTGTGGTCTCTCTCTTTAAATATCTCATTGCACTGTATTCATCTATTTTCGGACTGTAACTGACTATGGGTAATTAAAACCAAGGAAAGCAAAACTGTAGATAAGAAAGGGCTGCTGTAATAAAATGTGTTTGTTAATGTTTGTAATTTTTAAATATGTTAATTAACTTTTGTTTCTTGAAAAATAATCAGAAAAATCAAAGATGCACTGACTGACCCTGTATCAAGAGCCAGATTTCAACTTGGGGAAATTTACCATCCAAACCTGACCATTTTCAAATGTTACAGAAGTGCAAGAGATAATTATGCTGAGGCAATAAGCATTGACTGAGACTTTCTCAGGCCAACCAAGGCATCTTTACACAATGTTAGTGAGTTTGGACTTTATACTAAATTCAATGAACATCCATCAGTTAAAATAATTGGAAAAGATAAACATTTATATTTTGAAACCATTAGGATTGCAAGAAATGTAGTATAAAGAATGGATTGCATTTAAGGAGATGGCAAGACAGGGCACTATAGGCTAGTCAGGAGGATGTTAGAGTAATTCAGGTAAAGGAGAACAATTGTCTACAGTGAGACAGTTTCAGTGTGAATGGGCAAAGTGGAAGTATTTAAAAGAAAGAGCAGATGTGTTAGATAATAGTTGTTGATTGATGGATGAATTGACCTATAGAAAGTTCTGGCAACAAAGAAAAGAAAATGACTAGCGACTGAGGTATGAATGGGTGAAATACTGAACATAAGAGTATACATAAAATGAGTCATTTTACAGTTATGTTACAGTTCTCACAGTTATTCTGGGTGCAGAAGTTGGATTTGCCATTGAGATTGTGAGAAATTTCTGGAGATTCAGTAAGATGATGTTTGACAACTCAGAGAAAGAGATAAGATTATCTCCTGAGAGTAAAAGTTAGGTAAGAGGTGGAAAGAGGATATGGAAGATTTGAAGTTATTCTTGAGATAAATGGCAAGAGTTGTGTGGAAATAAAAGGATGGAGATTTAGGACAATTTGATAAAGATCTAGTACTACTTGAGACTATAAATTTGTACAGGCAGTATATTTGTGGCTACATATTTTTTTTTTGGCAGAACTGAACAGTTCACATATAGAAGGAGAGAAGAAAATCCAAAAATTTGGGAATAAAATTTAATGTTTGACGCAATACAATGACAATAGCAAAGCGGCTGAGACTGAAATGATGACTTCCATTGCCTAAGTTGGATGAAGAGTCACTGAAGACAGGAGAATTGAATGAAAGTATAGAAATGTGTCAAAAGGCTAGTGTGCCCAAAGGATAGAAGCATATATAAGGTAATAAGCCTTCAAGCATAAAAATATTTTAATTGGGTATGAGATTATTAATTTTAATATATGTGAGATCTATCAGTCCTTGGTGTTATAGCATAGCACAAGTTGTGGCTTTGGAATTAGATGCCAGAGGCAGAGTTATAGCTGTGAGGACTGTGAAGAAAATATCCTTGGCTTGCAGATGGCTGTCTTCTGCTTTTTTGTTATATGGTCTTCCATCTATGCATCTGTATCTGTATCCAAATTACACCCTTATCTCAAAATAAGGTAATATTCTGAGGTCCTGCGGTAAGTACTTTAACATATCTTTTGGTGTGGGAACACTATTCAACCCATAACATATAGGAATTAGGGGTTTAATGGATTAAGAGGAAATGGTAATATCTCAGGTTGTCATTATAAAGTTGACATTACCGAGGATACAAGAAGTTTTCAGGGTAGAGGAGAGGCAAATTTTCCAAAACTGAGAGGTAGTTTCTAGGATAGGAAGGCAGAGACATTCAGTGTGATTTTCCTAGATAATATGGCTCTCATCTGTAACAGTTTCTACCCTATAAAGGTAGACAAATTGCATTTGAATGTCAGTTGGAGAAAAAGGAGAATCCTGACATGATTTTCCAAATCTAAAAAGAGGGTAAAGAAGCATATCCAGAATAATGAAAACACTGATAAAGCAGTGGTCTCAGGAATTACTGGCTTCCATTCAGATTAGGAAGCATAGAAGCATTTTATGAAAGACATTTAAAATAAAGGTGATTTTATTTTTTTTATTATTTTTTTATTGCATTTTAGGTTTTGGGGTACATGTGAAAAAATGCAAGATTGTTGCATAGGTACACACATGGCAGTGTGATTTGCTGCCTTCATCCCCATCACCTATATCGGGCATTTCTCCCCATGCTATCTCTCCCCACCTCCCCACCCCCTGTTGTCCCTCCCCTTTTTCCCCCCGACAGACCCCAGTGTGTGATGCTCCCCTCCCTGTGTCCATGTGTTCTCATTGTTCAACACCCACCTATGAGTGAGAACATGCAGTGTTTGATTTTCTGTTCTTGTGATTTTCTTAAATATAGAATGTAGGCTCCCTATTGCAGAATGGAGCATTTAGCAAGGAAGGAAAGGAAAGGGATTTGGATCAGAGAAGAAGTGCTAAAATGGAGGTAAAGGGAAGAGATTAAACGTTCATTAGTCCAAAAACAGTAAGAAAGGAGACAAGATGTGCCTTCAGAATTCCTAAAATATTAGTGCCCAAATTCCCATTTTGAATTCACTGGGCTTCCAAGGCACTCTGTGTTTTGGCAGGAGTAGCTGAGTCTGAAACAAGATTAGTGGATATAAGAACAAACTTCCCCTAGAAAGTTTCAATTCATTTTGATGCTAAAGTAAGCCAACCATTCATAATAATAAGCAGAAGAAATAATTAGCTGTACTTCCTTTTGTAGAAGCCATTTTTAATTGTAAGAAGTATCAATTACATAAGAGGTTTTCAGGCAGATGGGATGTAGTGGAAGTTTGATGGGGACTCCACTAAATTAAATAATATAAAAAAATTTTTTTCTAGTTGATGAAATATTGACATTTTAAGGATCCCTTTTTGAATGCAAACAGCCACTGAATCAGGTTGAAATAACTTAGAAAAGATGACCTCTTTATAAGGAGATAACTAAAACAGGGGAATATCTGTGTTAAAGTTTTCTCTTTGAAGATAACTCTTTTGTCCTAGGTTCCTGTTACTCTTTTTTTTTTCAGTTGGAAATACTAAAATAGTGCTTTCTTTATAAAAGAAAATTTTAGAAATCTTACAAATAATTGGTAGATGTCTTGAAAAATGGACCTTCAATGTTTATTTTAATTGAAAACGAAATTATAAATATATACTGCTCTGGAGTCTGATGTAGGATAAAAAATGAAATGTTCTATGCTGATAAATGACACTGCAAATGACACCACTCAAAGTAGTAAAAGCTTCCACTTGCACTTATAAATGAAAGTATACTATATACTATATATATGTGTGTGTGTGTGTGTGTGTGTGTGTGTGTGTGTGTGTGTGTGTGTGTTTCTTCCTATATGTAATGTATAGTATATTATATGTAGTCTGACATTTGGATCATGAGGAGCTAGTTGACATTATTTTCATGCTCTGAGACTCCTGTGTATATAAAAATATGGAGAACTAGTTGAAAGTTCCCAGGAAAAGTAATGCCTCTAGAAGAAATCTAGTTTTGATCTGTACAAGGTAAGAAATAATTTTGTTAAAAGCCCTGAAATAGGAAAAGACAGTGAGTCCTGAAGATTTACATTTTCTTGGAAATTGATAGACTTGGGATTATTATTCTGCCACCTCTCTCAGGTCAGGTGATAGAAAAGGAATTTAGATGTAAAAATCCATTTGAATGTTAAGAAAAGGGACTGTGAAATTAAAACAAAATATTGTAATGTTGGGAACTGAGTCTCCATATAAGAGTACAATAATGTATTAGTCCATTCTCATGCCACTATGAAAAGAAAAATACCCAAGACTGGATAATTTATAAAGAAAAGAGGTTTAATTGACTCAGTTTCTCATGACTGGGACAGCCTCAGAAATTTACAATTCTGAAAGTAAAGAAAGCAAAAGCATGTTTCTTCACATGGCAGCAAGAAAGAGAAGTGCCAAGGAAAGGGGGAAAAACCCTCCATAAAACCATCAGATCTGATGAGAACTTACTATCATGAGAACATTATGGGGGAAACTGCCCTTATGATTCAGTTGTCTCCACCTTGTCCCGCCCTTGACACCCAGGGATTATTACAATTCAAGGTAATATTTGGGTGGGAACATATAACCAAATTATGTCATTTCACCTCTGGCCCCTCCAAAATCTCGTCTTCACATTTAAAACCAAAATTGTGCCCTTCCATCAGTCTCCCAAAGTCTTAACTCATTCCAGCATTAACTCAAAAGTCCAAGTCCAAAGTCTCATCCAAGACAAGGTAAGTCCCTTCCATCTATGATCCTGTAAAATCAAAAGAAAGTTAGTTATTTCCTAGATGCAATGGGGGTACAAGCATTGGGTAAATACACCCATCACAAATGGAAGAAATTGGTCAAAATGAAGGAGCTACAGATGCCATGCAAGTTTGAAATTCAATGGGGCAGTCAAATCTTAAAGATCCAAACTGATCTCTTTTGACTCCATGCCTCACATTCACATCACACTATGCAAGTAATGACTTCTTGTGGCCTTGGGCTGCTCCGTCTCTGTGGCTTTGCAGGGTACAGCCCCCCTCTTGTCTGTTTTCACAGCTAGAGTTGAATGTCTGCAGCTTTTTCAGGCACATGATACAAGTTGTCAGTGGATCTACAATTCTGGGGTGTGGGGGATGGTGGCCCTCTTATCACAATTTCACTAGGCAGTGCCTCAGTGAAGACTCTGTGTTGGGGCTCCAACCTCACATTTCCCTTCTGCACTGCCAAAGCAGAGGGTCTCCATGAGGGCTTCACCCCTGTACCAGACTTCTGCCAGAATATCCAGGTGTTTTCATATAACCTCTGAAATCTAGGCAGGTTTTCAAACCTTAATTCTTGTCTTCTGTGTACCCATAGGCCCAACACCACATGGAAGCTGCCAAGGTTTGGGGTTTGCACCCTCTGAAGCAATGGCCTGCACTGTATGTTGACCCCTTTTAACCATGGTTGGAGTGGCTGGGACACTGTTCTGAGGCTGCACATACCAAGGGTTGGCAGATCCTGGACCCAGCCCGGCTTTAAATTTTCCAAACTTTTACGCTCTGTTTCTTCTTAAATGCTTTGCCACTTACAAATTCCTTTCCCCAGACACACTAAGTCATCTCTCTCAAGTTCAAAGTTCCACAGATCTCTGGGGAAGGTCCAAAATGTCACTAGTCTCTTTGCTACTGCATAGCAAGAGTCACTTTTGCTCCAGTTTCCAAAAGGTTCCTCATCTCCCTCTGAGTCCACCACAGCCTGGACTTTATTGTCCATATAACTATCACCATTTTGATCAAAGCCATTCACTATGTCTCTAGGAAGTTCCAAACGTTCCCACATCTTCCTGTATTCTAAGCCCTCCAAATCTCCAGGAAGTTCCAAAATTTCCTTGACTTCTTCAGAGTCCTCTAAACTGTTTCATCCTCTGCCTGTTACTCAGTTCTAAAGTCACTTCCACATTATCAGGTATCCTTATAGCAGCACCCCACTATCTTGGTACCAATTGACTATATTAGTCCATTCTCATGCTGCTATAAAGAAAATACCTGAGACTGGGTAACTTACAAAGGAAAGCGGTTTAACTGACTCACTGTTCCACATGGCTGGGAAGGCCTCAAGAAACTTAACAATCATGGCAGAAGGGGAAGAAAACATCTCCTTCTTCACAAGGTGGCAGAAATGAGAACTGCCAAGCAAAGGGGGAAAAGTCCCTTATAAAACCATCAGATCTCATAAGAACTTACTATCATTAGAAAATCATGGGGGAAACCACCGCCATTGATTCTCCACCTGGTCCCTCCCTTGACATGTGGAGATTATTGCAATTCAAGGTGAGATTTGGTTGGCGACACAGAGCCAACCCATGTCAAATATTCTTACCAGAGAACAAAAACTAGGAATGGTGATTAAGGAGGTTCATTATCCCCACTGATCTTTGAAGATCTCTGAGCAGAATTTGGTTTTACCAGCAAAGGCAAAGGTTATTAACCACAGTAGGGTCTATAGTTACAGTAAGCAAAATTATCTGAATTTTTCATAAGTTCAATTGGGCACCAGGTTACTTACTTGGTGACACTAGAAGCACCTTCTAAGAAACGGTTACTCATACATTCTGGCTCCATCATCAATACATGCATGACTACGGAGCTTTCAGACAAACATATACATGGGGATGGTTTAGGACTGTCACTGGAAAAATGACATAGGGTGGTTAAAAATGTCATTCTCTTAATGGGAAATAAATTGACTTGGGCCATTTAACTGCAACATTAAAAACAATAAGGCTTTTCTTGCATTGCAACTTTCTGACAAGGAGCCAATTATTATACATGATTTTGAACAGTTTTTAATAATTTATGAAGATATTAGTGATATAAAATTTGGTATAAACAAGAGATAATTGATACTTATATTTTTAATATATTACTAAAGTTTTTGAAAATGTTTTTTGCTTACAAGCAAAGATAAGGGATAGAAGCAAATGCACAAAATAATGATAGTATATAATGCGGGGAAAATGTACTAACCTCAACTTTCATAAATGCCATTGTAAATGTAATTCAATATGTTTGAAAAACATGAGATTATTCCTCCCAGAATAGGTTTTTAATTTTTAAAATATCCCCAAAAATACCTTTTTACCAGAACTTGCAAATAAATGAATCTCTATTATTGCAAAGATAAAAATGAAGTACTTCAAATTACAGAGGTTCACAGAACAAAATATATAAAAAAAGACAAATGCAAAATAGCACCTTCAACACTGCCCTCTAAAGATAGAAAGGCCAGTGTTTCTGAAATAAATTTCTAAATTTAAAACATATTTTCCATATTTAGAATTTTACAAGTGATTAAAATGAAAAAGAAATCTAAAGAGAACAAAACATAAAGTAAATTATGGACATTTGAGCAATTATCAGAGGAGACAAAAGGCCTTGAACCTAAGAACATTTTCTCAAAAGTAATTTTTCAGCTGTTAGATATCAAAAGAATCCAGGTTCATTCCATGTAAAGCAAGACTTCAGAATCCTGCTTTAACAGCTATTCCAATATGGAAAAAATTATTTATATTTTATAGCTTTATAAAGTCTTTCATGTAAGAATCTCAAAAAAAGAATGAAGCAAGTGTAATAATTGAATTTTTTGAATATTAATGATTTCAAGAGAAGTGGAAGCAATTAAAAAGAAATAGAAGTCTACTATAATGAAAGTCACTTTTTAATGTCATACATAAGGTTAGTTGGATAGTTACAGAAAAGTGATAGCTGATATTTATTATTTTGTTTCTGAGTTTTTTCTAAGCAGTGTAATTATGCTACATGAGCAGAGTGGTGATTTCTCAGAAGGAAGCATGTGTTTCACTCCAGCAAGCAGCTGTAGCTTTTATTCCTATTAGAACACTTCTATTCATGAAGTGTTTCCATATTAAAACATACAGCCTCTGCTCGAGGGTTATTTACAACTCAAGGCCTAAAATAGGGGAAAAAAAATTCTAAATCTTAAAATGCTGAACCACTTTTTACAGTCAAGGCCACTACTCCATAGTAACATAGTGACCTGTGAGATATGATTTACATGCCTCTAAAAGTCTCATCTGCTCCGAAATGATAGCCATATTTTTAAAACAGTTTTTTAGTTGGCCATCTTTATCTAATCCCCCTTGTCAAGCAGGGGGCTCCACCGTCTTATTTAGAGTCTATTCAAATTGCAAAACAAGGCGCAGTTTTAAGCATATTGACATAAAATATCCCTCTCTCCAGGCTGACTCAGCCTCAAAACAGAGCAAAGGGTTGGCCAAGCAAGAAAAGCTAGATTCCTTTTCTTTGGATGCTGTTGTGCTCTGCAAGTCCACTGCAGTGTTCACAGCACCCTGGTTACTCTATGGACATGAAGTTGAAGTCATTGTCAAAAAAAGTCTTGTTCAAACTAAAAATAACATTACCTGAGAATACATGACAGGTATATCTCAAGTAATATTAAAGGTTTAAGTAAAATCTCTATCATTTTAAACTTCAGTTACATTCCTAAAGTTAGTATTGTTAGAATACATTATTACTCACTCCTCCATTGTTCATGGAAGAGACAGATATTGTTTGAAGTCCCCAAGAAGGAAAGGTTATAGAAGAAAATTTTTTCTGTACATTTGAGAACTGTGGTACGTAATTGAATTTGAGGGAATAAACTTTGTAATGTGTAGTTCAACCCTTGGCATTTCTTTCCTAATCTTTCAGGACCACATATCCCCAGAATGCACTTTTTTTTTTTTCCTCTTGAACTAATTAAGCTACCTATCTCTCTGGGGAGGCAACGTTTTCCAACAGTTCTGCCTCTGACTGGGTAGAATAATGTAATTTGGAAGGCAGAATGTGAGGGGGGATATAAAGTAGTAAACTTTTGACCACGAATTTGTGCCATGTTTTCTAATTATTTTCACTAAAACTTTGACTCTTGTCTTATTTCTTAATTCATTCAAAATTAAGAAGGAAATATAAGATTATATTATTATACATTATATCATCTCCAATATTTCTGAACAGAAACCACTAGTATTGTTTTTCTCTAACAATAAACTTTTAAAAAATACTTTAACTGCTTTGGATCAGAGAAATTATGTGGATATTGCTAATACCACAGTGTTAATTCCTTTGTAGTTTTTATATATTCAATATCAATTTGTGAAAAATATACAGGATTTGCTATTCTAAAACAAGTATAAAATTATTTGCACAACATCTTATAAGAAGCTGTTAATTGAGGGAATTCAAGTCTACTACTTTTACTATAATTAAATACAAAAGAAGACAGTCTAGAATATTAAATGGGAAAATATAATAAATAGAAACAGTAGAGTTAAAGAGATAACCCCCAATTTCCTCCCCATTTCAGAACCTTGCCAAGGCATTCCTATTCAATGGCTTGTAGGTAAACAGCTCATGCTGAAACACCAATTCATTTGAAAGAAAGTGTTGTTAATTATAATATAATTAGAATGGATTGTCCAGCAATGTTAATATCTCCAGATGCTACCTATTTGCAAGAGAAAACATAAACACATGATGTAAAGTTAGAAAAGCTGTATCATAGAAAGGCATGATGTATATGTCTGCTCTGTCAAAACAAAATGAAATAAAATTAATGAGCTTTATAAAAGACAGGCTGTCCAGATCAGACCTGGTTTTAATGAGGAGAGTGAAATTCATTTAATAAATTATCAAGTCCTGCATATTTATTAATAATTTACCCAGTTTTTAGTCTGATAATCGAAATATGATTACACATTATCAAAGAGAAGGTAAACGAAGTCTAAGAAGGCAAATACCAGAAAATGTATTTGTGCCTATTTGAAGAGATTCTCTGCACAATAGAGCTTCTCACCTAGAGAATGGTAAATACTTCCCCATTTCAAATAAATCGCTGAAGAGAGGAAGAGCAATTTAAAATGTAGCTTGAAGAGAAGTTAAAGGGACAAAAGTGTATATTCTTCTGGAGTTCCAGACAGATTTGATGACCTTAATTCAAAGTAAGAATACCTAAGATCAATTTTCCATATAACATCTCTGAATAAATAAAAGAAATAAAAACAAATAAATAAATAAAACAAATTTAAAAATAAATAAAACAAATACTTTCTTTTCTTTCCTCCTTTCTTTCTTCCTTCCTTCCTTTCTTTCTGTCTTTTCCTTCATTCCTTCCTTTCTTTCTGTCTTTTCCTTCCTTCCTTCCTTCCTTCCTTCTTCCTTTCTTTCTTTCTTTCTTTTTTTTTTTTTTTTTTAGATGGAGTCTCACTTTTGTTGCCTTTTTTTAGATGGAGTCTCACTTTTGTTGCCTTTTTTTAGATGGAGAGCAGTGGCACAATCTCAGCTCACTGCAACCTCCGCCTCCCAGTTTCAAGAGATTCTCCTGCCTCAGCCTCCTGAGTAGCTGGGATTACAGGTACCCCCCAACCAGGCCCAGCTAATTTTTATTTTTTATTTTTAATGGAGACAAAGTTTCACCATGTTGGCCAGTCTGGTTTCAAACTTCTGATCTCAGGTGATCCATCTGCCTCAGCCTCCCAAAGTGCTGGGATTACAGGTGTCAGCCACCTTGCCCAGCCAACAAATACTTTATTTTCTATCTTACCATTTATCTGTATATATACATATAATACACATAGCTGTCATTTTTATAACCATATATATAGGTATAATAATATTTTATAATTATATAGCTACATATTATAAGTACATATGTTTTAATGAAAAAATGGTTTATTTTTACTAAACACCAGTTTAAAAAAAACAAACAAACATACAACTTATACTCAATGTGAAGGATTGACGAACTGGTCATGAACTACTTGATGAAAATTGAGAAGCAAAGGATAATCCAAATACATGAAAACTAGTAATAATATTTAATAAAAATAAAACAATTTAAGAATATTAATATAAAAATAAACCCAGAAGCTCCATATTCAGAACTTTCAAAAATGATTACAACTCAGACAATGCAAGAAAATATTGAGAATATAAAAAAAAATCAAGGTCAAATGCTGTTAAAAGGTAATTAAAATAACCCTATACAATAATATAATTTTGGAAGAAATTAGTTAAATCACACTTTTACTTTCTTCACATACAAAACTATGCATGCATTTGGGAGTTGTAAAGGTTAAATGGCATAACTTATCTAACAAGTCCTCTGTAAGGCAGTGCCAACTGAAAGGCTCCATAAACCTGATTCTTCCCAAATTACAGAAGGAAATTTCTATCAGAGTGAAACACAAACAATAAATGCCGTAAGTGGATTTTAATGTTATTTACCAGATGATATTTTAGGCATGTCTTAGTGACAAATCTAAACACTAGTTGATATTTCACAATTCTTATCTCTAGCAGTAGGCTTTTAAAAGGAAATAATATTTGGGTGCATCCAGAATAGTAAGCTCATCTCATTCTTTTTTTATTTTTTAAACTTAAATTTAGCATTTTACCACTTCTTTATTAGATGGTTAAATGAAATATGAACATATATTTGAAGTAAAATTGTCACCTTATAATAAGCATTTATTTAAAATCTCCCTTTTGTCATATATTATAAAAAGACTTAAGTGTTGTATTTTCAAATGTTGTATTTTAAATGTAGCAAATGAATTCAGCCTTTTAAGATGTATTGAAGGATAAGTCTGACATAAAGTGCATCCTAATTTAAACTACAAGTGGATATAAAAGTTAAATGTTTTTGAATGGAGTTCTAAATCTTCAGGCTCAATTAAACTATTCATTTGATAACTACTGATGCCCTTTTAAAAATAGTCAGCACTGTCACAGAGAAAACTGCAGTTAAGAGATGATACATTGTAAAAATATGGGAACATTCCAAAAGTCATGAATATAACTAGAAAAAAATCATGTTTGAAATATTTTCATTTATTTCAAGATTTTTAAATGAAAGCATAGAAACACATTCCCCCTAAGGAATGTTTTAAAACCACATAGTCTGAATCATTTCAATTCCCAGAAGGTCTATTTCTTGAATGGCTTTTACATGTAAGCAGAAGAACCTTCTGCAATTGACTTCAAATATGTTTCTGTATACCTTACAGGAACAAAGATGAGAAAAAAATATGTTACAGCTCGTGAACACTGGAGACCAGAATACACATAAAGTTACTTTTAAAGACTGTCTCCGAAGTACAGCATGAATTGATAATTTGGCAACTATCTAGTCAATGTAATCAAAAGCAAAGACCAAATTCAGGATAAAATGCCAGCTCAGAAACTTTTGTGTGGTAATTGCCAAGCTGCTTCTTGACCTTGCGATACACAAATCAGCTCTCAAATTAAATAATCTGGAAATTTATTTCTGGAGAGTCTGCTTTCAGGAAGATAGAGAAGACACTTTTTCCTATGTCTTCGATTAAGTATACCCCCAAACCTGGACATTTTCTATAAAACAAACATAGCCTTTCAAAGGTGGAGAGAAAAAGGCAGGTAGGAAATTTGAGACTCAAATAAATGACATAGCACTAAGCTCCCTAGTTTTCTTTTTGCCTCCTATACCTCAGACTTGGAGCTGAAGATGCAGCCACCTAGAAATACCAACAGGCACAGACAATAAAAACCCCAGCAAAAGTCTGCTCTCTCTAGCCAAAGGAACGGGCAAGGAAGCAGCTTAGCAGAACAGAAAAACTTTAGGACACAAAATACTTTTCTGTAACCAAACGACACAGACATTTAAAAGACAAAGTGGAAAGCTAAGACTTCCACTCCTGGCAGGTTATGGCAAGGTACCTGTGATAGTTAATTTTATGGGTTACCTTGATTGAGCCATAGGGTTCCCAGGTATTTGATCAAACATTATTTGTGTTTCTGAGTGAAATTTCTATTTAAATCAATAGACGGTGTAAAGTAAATTGCTATTCTCAATATGGGTGGGATTCATTCAATCAGTTGAAGGCCTGAATGGAACAAAAGGATGACTCTCCTGCTAGTAAAAAGGAACACCTGCCTGACTGTCATCAAACTGGAACATTTGTTTTTTCCTCCCTTCAGACTTCAACTGAAACATCAGATCTTCCTAGATCTCAAAACTGCCTGCCGTCAGATTTGAACTATACCATCACTGGCTTTCCTGTTTCTCCAGCCTGCTGGCTACAAATCTTGAAACTTATACACAGTTATCTCTTTATTTCCACAGGGGATTTGTTCCAGGAACCCCATGTATACCCAAATCCCCACATACTCAATGCCCATAATTGGCCCTATGGATCCTTTATACATGAAAAGTCGGCCCTGCTTATCTGTGGGTTTCACATCCTGCAAATTCTGTATTTTCAATGTCATTTGTCTGTGGATGCAGAACTTGCAGCTACAGAAGGCCAACTGTATTTGCTGAAAAGAATATGCATATAAGTGGACCTGTGCAGTTCAAACCAGTGTTGTTCAAAGGTCCACGGTATGTATATATTTGTATATATATGCATGCATGTATACATGTGTATCCTATTGGTTTTGTTTCTCTGGAGAAATCTGACTAATAAAGCATTTCGCCTCTCCTTCTTCCAGCAAGGTAGTGTCAAAAAAGGCCAAATAGGGAGTCAAGACATTTAGGCCCACCAGGCAATAATGGCCCCCTTCTTTATGGTGTCTGTCAGTAGCAATTATGAGACAGTCTGACTTCTACCATCACTAGATAATAAGTTGTTCCTCCTACTTCCCCTGTGGTGATGTCTCAGAAAACCTACTGAAGAGTCAGGCCTTTCACTACCTCTAGCCAGTAAGTTCTTCCACCACTGTGGTGTCAGTGGAGACCTGTGAGGATTAGTAAAAAGGCCTGATGGAGGCCCAATGGGAGCCAGAATTCTTCCACATGTCCAGCAGTAATGAAAAGCTTTCTCTTGTATGTGGATCATGAGTGAGGGTCCTAGACTTCCACACCCACCTGACGGCAGTAAGGCAGTGCCCCATTTCCACACACATACATCTTGTGTCAGCATGGTTTCATAGAAACTATGCTTCCATAGAAAGCCAGCTAAAACAGAAGTAAAATCTCCAGTCTCATCACATAATAACAAAAATGTTTAAGCTTCAATAAAAAACACTTGTTGTATCAAGAACCATAAAGATCTTAAACAGAATTTTAAGACAGTCAGTAGATGTCAGCACCCAGATGACAGAGATGTTAGAATTATCTGACAAAGATTTTAAAGCAGTTGCCATAAAAATGCTTCAAAGAAAAATCACAAATACAATTGAAACAAAATAAACATAAAACACCTTAGAAAAGAGTTGAAGAATTCAAAATATAAAGGAAAAACAAATAAAAATGTTTGAGTTGAAAATGCAGATAATTGAACATTTAAAAGCTATGGACTCAAGAGCGTCATGAAGGAGACAGAATTTTCATCAGTGAACATGAATAAATAATGATTAAAATTATAATATGAAAAAAGGAAAAAAATATACTGAAAAATAAATAAATAAAAAGAGCATCCAGAACCTGTGAGGATATAACTGAACTGAAAATTCATGTAATTGAAGTACTGGGAGGTGAGATAGAAGGTGGGAACTAATTTCTTATCAAAACTATTGAAGTCAAAAGGAAATGGCTTACCATTTTTCAAGTACAGAAGAAAATAACTGCCAGTTCAGTATTCAATATTCTGCATAAACAACTTTCCTGAATAAAAAAGGAAGTAAACATTCTCAAATGTATAAAAACTCAGAGTTCATTGCCATCAGAGCCACCTTAAAACACTAGCTAATAAAAGTCCTCTAAATAGAAAATAAACAGCAAATAAAAGAACTTTGTGGTATCAAGACAAAAGGGAGAACACATTAACAACAAAACAGAATAAAACCAAAAAAATGAATAAATACTACAAACTTTCCTTCTTTTATCAATTCTTGTAAATTATGTTTGCGAGTAAAGAAAAAATAGTATGAAACTGTCTGATGAAGCTCTAAATGTATTTAGAGAAAATATGTATCAAGGGTATCATATATGGAAGGTCAGGAGACAGAAAGGGAGATAAGCTGTCTACAGTTCACTTGAACTACCTGGAAAAACATTGGCCCCCGCAGACTGTGATAAGTTATGTTTATACAATACAATACCTAGTCCAACAACTAACAAAGTTGTGCAAAGAGATACACTGTAGTATACACTGAATAATTTTATTCTTTGATAATTTCCATGATGAAATCCTAACCCCCAAAGTGATGGTATTAGAAGATGAGACATTTGATAGCATGTTAGTTCATGAAGGCAGAGAGCTCTCAAGAGTAGGATTAATGACCTTATAGAAAGATCCTGGATAGAGGTGTTTATCGTATTCTCTGATGATAGTTTGTATTTCTGTGGGATTGGTGGCAATATCTCCTTTATCATGTTTTATTTATCAAAATGATAATTTTCACAATAAAAAAAAAGATCATGCCTTTTCCAGGAACATGGATGGGGCTGGTGGCTATTAATCTTAGTAAACTAACACTGGAACAGAAAAAAAAAAAACACATGATCTCATTTGTAAATGGAAGCTAAATTATAAGAACTTATGAACATAAAGAAGGAAACAATTAGACACTGAGGTCTAGTTGAGGGTGGAGGCTGGGATGAGGGAGAGAAGCAGAAAAGATAACTATTGGGTACTAGGCTTAATATCTGGGTAATGAATAATCTGTACAACAAATCCCTGTGACATGAGTTTACCTATGTAAAAAGCCTTCAGATGTACCCCTGAATCTAAAATAAAAGTTAAAAGGGAAATAATATAATAAAAATGGGAAAATGTGTTTACTATTAAGTGAAAGTGAATCTTCATAAAGGTATTCATTCATCTTTGTTGTCTTTGATTGGTCTTGCATGGCAGAAATGAAAAACAAAAAACAAACAAACAAACAAAAAAAAACTGTGTATAAATGGACCAGAGCCATTCAAATCCTTACCATTCAAGAGTCAACCATACTCACAATGGACACATAGGGACTGAAATTAAAAAGATTATATCATGTGCAATTGCTTTTAAAAAATTAAATAATGTCAATCTAACAAAATATGTATTGCATCTGTATGCAAAAAACTACAGTGTTTTTAAAAAAATAAAAGATGAAAATAAGTGGAGAAACACTGTATTCATAAATTTGAAGATTTACCAAAGTAAAAATATCAATTTCATCAAAATTAATAAAGATATTTGCTACATTTTATTTCAAAATTATAGAAGGATAGATGTAGATAAAGTCACACTAAAATCTGTATGCTAAGGGAAATTATAATTTGCTAAACAATTTTTAAAAAATGATAAAGTGAAAAATATCATTCTATGATTTCAATTATACAGCTCTAGTTAGTCAAAAATGTATGGTGTTGGAAGAGAGACTGATGTGTAAATTAATGCAATATAATATAGCTCAGAAACCGATCTGCACAAATGTGATTAATAGTATTTGCCAAATGTGCAAAATCAATTCAATGACGAAAAGTAGAAAAATAGCCTTTTTAACCAATGGTGCTGGAGTAATTAAATATTCATAGGAAAATATAAACATTAACTTCAGTCCCAAATGTTATGCAAAAGTTAACTCAAAATGAATTTCAGAGTTTAAATGTAAAACTAAAAACCTTTTGGGGGAAAAAACAAAACATAGATGTCTTTGGGATCTACAGCTAGGCATAAAATCTTTAGAATTAACACTAATGGCAAGGTCCATGGAAGGAAAAAAATTGATAAATTGGACATCAAATCTTCTGCTCTTTGAAAGATCTTGTTAAGAGGATGAAAAACAAGCTATAGACTGGCAGAAAATATTTGAAAACACATATTCAACAAAAGACTAATATCTTGAACATATATAAATAACTGGAATATATTTTTTAAAAACTCTCAAAACTCACAAAAAGCAAACAAAAATATCCAATTAGGAAATAGTCAAAAGACAAAACAAACTTAACCAAAGAGGATATACAAGTATGATATAAATACATGGAAGATTGTTCAACAGCATTAGTCTTTAGAGAAATGGCTATCTGAATGTCTAAAACAAAAATGAAGGTGAAGAAACCACATAAATCAAATATTGCTGGTGAGAATGTAAAATGGTACAGCTACCCTGGATACAGTTTGCTAGTGTTAAAAAAAATATATTCAACTGCATTTGTCCAGAGAAATGAAAACTTTAGACTAGACAAACCTTGTACATGATTATTCATAGCAGCTTTATTTGTAATAGTCAAAAATTGGAAACAATTAGATATCCTTCCATGAGTGAAAGATAAAACAAACTATAGTTACATTAATCCCATGGAATAGTAGTAAAAATAGTAATAAAAGGAAGTAGACTATGTTAGTCTTTTCAGGCTGTTATAACAAAAGACTATCAACTTGGTGGCTGTTAAGCAAGAGAAACTTAGTTCTTACAGTTCTGGAGGCTGAGAAGTCCAAGATCAAGGCACCAGATTTGGTGTCCAGTGAGAGCTCGCTTTGTAGTTCATAGACAGTGCCCTTCAGCTGTGTCCTCACATAGTGAAAAGGGCAAAAGGTCTCTCTCGGACCTCTTTTATAAGGGCACAAAGTCTATTTCTGAGGGCTCTGCCCTTAGATCTATTCACCTCTCAAAGTAACTACTTGTTAATATGATCATCACATTGGGGCTTAGAATTTCAACATACAAACTTTGAGGGACACAAACATTTAGACGATAGCATAAACTATTCATACATGCAACGCCTGGGTTGAATCTCCAGCAGAACATACTGTGTTCAAAAATGGCAATTCCAAATGTTATAGATAACATTGTCTGATTTACATAACATGCTTGCAAATGACAAAATCATAGAAATAGAGAAGAGATTAGTAATTTCTAGGGATTGGTGAAGGGGTTGGTATGTCTATAAAAGAACCATGTGAGAAATCATTTTGATGATGGAAATATGATGTATCTTGATTGTAGCAACATCAATACCCTGATTATAATATTGTAGCATAGTTTTGCAAGATGTTATCACTGAAATTTCTATAATTATCTCAAGTAAAATATTTAATTATAAATAAAATGTATATAATTATTTATTAAATGTAATATTTTAGTAATTAAAAGTTTTAAGGTTGGCTGGGCATGGTGGCTCATTCCTGTAATCCCAGCATGTTGGGAGGCCAAGGCAGGTGGATCACCTGAGGTTGGGAGTTCAAAACCAGCCTGACCAATATGGAGAAACCCTGTCTCTACTAAAAATACAAAATTAGCAGGGCATGGTGGTGCATGCTTGTAGCCCCAGCTGTTTAGGAGGCTGAGGCAGGAGAATCACTTGAACCTGGGAGGCAGAGGTTGTGGTAAACCCAGATAGTGCATTGCACTCTGGCCTGGGCAACAGAGAGAAACTCCGTATCAAAAAAAAAAAAAAAAAAAAAAAAAAAGTTTTTTGGTTGTAATATACTAGCAACTGAAAATTTTAAGGTTGTGTGACTGATACCCTACAATTATGTTTTAGTCCCTTAAGATTTTACATATTACAAGCTTTCAGAAAAAATTCTTAAAACATGATGACATGATAACAAATCTAAACTAGAAGATAAAGTGTGGTTAATATTGACACTAGGATGTCTACAAAAAAAAATAACAATAATACAGTGGATCTCTGCAGTACATAATTTTGTTTTTATCGTTTATAAGCCAGATTCTTGAACCAAATCATTAGAAAAGTTTTGCCTTTTGGAATAAGACTGTATTGCTGCTTTAACACTTTAAAAAACGATTCTAATTTAACCATTTTAGTGGTGGGTTCAAAGCACATGAATGCAATTTCTGAGTAATCTAAGTATTAACTTGGAACTCCCACTTCTAAACTCCAATGTATCACTGACTAATCACTACCTATTGACAAATACGTTACTACATATAGATCATAAGGTTAGTGAAAATTGAAGCAAAATATGGAATTTACTTTTTGGTTCTTTTTCAACAGTAATAATAGTTTTAAGTATAACCACCATTTCTGGGCAAAACTAGATGCTATTCTAAGCATTTTACCTGACGTCCAAAGAGAGTTAACATTTTATATACTTATTATATAATACTTCATATAATCTTGGTTGTACATAAAATTTAGAAATATGTCTCAGCTGATGTTAGAAGAATCAAGAATTCATGGTCATTTACTAAGTTTTATGCAACAGATATTTATTATCAGTATATGATATTACACTGATTAGAAACAAGGTAACCATTTCACCAACTAAGTAGGTACTTGACCAAATTTAGAAATCCTACTACTCATTTGTCTCTGCTGGCAGTGTATTTTTATAATTCACTTTGGCTTCAATTTGTCATATTTAAAATATACATATTTCATTACATTGAAAAAACAAAACTGCATATTTTCCTGCCACAAAACAGTTTTATTAAAAGAATATACTGTAACAACTTGAAAATGATAAATGTTACAATAACATTGTTTTGAAGAAAAACAGTTAGATTTTGTTATACATATTTTATCTTGAACCAGTGTTTTTTCTTTCACTGTATTTTCATAGACTTACCACAAAATAATTATAATTGGAAGAAAATTGTGTTTAATATTGCACTTCTCTTTATTTATTTTTTTTTTTTAGAATAGGGGTTTAACAGTAACATTGTTTTGAAAGAAATATTTAATGTGCAGGACATATGAAAAGATGATCAAAATTCTTGCCCAATAAAATTAACTTATAGTCAAGTAATTTACTACATTTCATGGAATCCTAATTACTGACCATCTAAAATTATTAATAAAATACATATGCGAAAGACAGAATATATGTATATTAAACACAATTTGAGTATGCTATAATCCTATGTATATAAATTCTTCTCTGTACCAACCATGTCAATTTACTGAGATAATTTCATCTACTTAGATTAATATATATATATACACATGTGTGTATGTTATATACAGATGCTATATATAGAGACATATACGTTTCTCACCAACTCTGATTACTTATACATATATACAAACAGACATATATTTGAAAATAAGAAGTTCAAAATGATTCACATTTTCAGCAGATATCTTCAATTAGTATCTAGCACTGTAATCAGCTAAGCCATTCATAAAGAAATACTGTGAGATAAAAATTAACTACCTAGGGCAAAATTGTTTAATCTAATTATAAAGAACAAAGAAGCAATTTTGCAAATAAAATATAATTAATCAGAGTAAGTGATATAACTCATATGGGTATTATATTGGGCAAACCTTTTTGCCTTTCTCTTTCTCTGTTACAGGAAGCACAAAGAATGAACACTTACTAAGCTTTAGAATATGACACACTGAAAATAGGACAAGAATTCACAAAATAGAAATGACTGACCAAAGACATTTTTTTCATCTCATGTCCTTTTTTTATTATCACTTTTATTTCAATTTATTTTAAAGCTTATCTCCTTGTTTTTTGTCCTTGTTACTTGGCTAACTGAATCATCAAGAAGGATTAATGTGACTTTCAAGGACCTTGGACATTTTCCTTTTTCTCAGCACCCTGCCTGTCTACCTAGGCTGAAGATCCTTTGAAGTCAATGGGAAGTCCACATCAGATGTGAGTAGTAGGGTACAGGGCAAACAAGAATAGCTTCCTAACAAAGCCATTATACCTTTCCACAAATATCTACAGCCTGGAGTGTCACAACTCTTTTTGAAAAATCCAAGTTACTTACCTATTCAATCATTTCAGTCCCAGTGCCTTAGATCCGAGTAAGGCTGTTTGTTTGACAGCTTGGGACAAATCTCTCTTTGGGTCACATATTGAACACTGAACTTTTTCTCTCAGGACTTCTCCCATATTATAAAACTGTCTCTCTGTGTCATGCTTCATAGAATACTGTAAAGGACCCGAAAAGTTATGACAGAGTGAAATGGAAAAGGTAGCTGCTGACAAGCACAAAAATGATTAGACAGATACATTTTGAGATGGCTGCTGAACCCTGACAGCTGACTGAAAGCTATCAGGCAAAGCACCTCTGCCAATGCCAGAGAGAAGTCTGGCAGAGGAGAGGAACATGCTCTCATAATTATGGGAAATTGAGTAGCACGTTCTAAAGGAAAGGGCACAGCCTTATGTTCTCGATCTGTCTCTGCTGCTAACCCCTGCATATCTCTGGGCAAGACAATCTAACTCTTTGGGCCTATTTCTTAATAAAAGAACGCTAGAGAAGAAAATGTGTAAGTTTCCTTCCAGCATTCTCTCATGAGAAATGTCATCAGTTTCTCATCCAAGTGTTTGTATCATTATCACTGGTATCGAGATTAGTTGGGATTTAAAGAACAAGAAGCAAAAATAATCCACAAAAGACCATGAAAAATAAAGAGAAAAAACAGGATACGAGACAAAAATAAATCAAGCATCACTTCTTGAGAAATGTCACTAACATGGAAATGAAAACTGAAAAGTGGAGTAGCTACAGCAAACATAATGTTGCACAAGAAGGTACTGATTGGGGATGGAAATATCTCCTTGTACCTCACATATCATCCTGTCATCTGTAGCTACTTTTATTTTGAACTCAGTAAAAATATTAAAGGAAAAAAGTCTTGCTGGCAACCTTGTCATGATGTTTTGATAATAATCTTTTCTTAGCAAATCACACACAGGATTCTTGAATAATTTTCTTCTTATCTCTTTTAAACTATTTATATTTTTAATGACTTATGATAAGAAACTCACAATTGCTAACATTCTGTCATATCTAGTGTACCTTTGGATAGCTTAGAAAGTAAACATAACATTCAAATCAGAAAGCTGCAAATGTTAGAAACTCCATTGCACATTTTTTGTATATGTATAAACAGAAACCTTGGCAGCCGCATGATTTTCATAGAAACAAGCCAAGAATTAAGTAGTGGAAAGGAAACCTGCTTTCTACAGAAGCTAAATAGTAAGAGTAAATGAAGTTTATTTTGATTATGAATAAACCATTTTATTCACTGCAAGACACATTCCAAGGATGTTTTATTGCCAGTTTCCTAGGCATTTTTTAAGTGTATCACCAAATTTTATCCCCATTTTGTAAATGAGGAAACTAATACACAAATACATTTACTAAAAAAAAGATACTAATTATTATACTAAATTATAGATTGACATGCTCTGCCAGATATACAACAACTTATACTTTATTCTGAGGGTAAAAATAATTATGTGAGTATAATTCAATAAAAAAGCTAATTGTATGGTTGAAGAACATTTGATGGAATCAAGAAATTTATCATTAATTCAAGGAAAACCTACAAATATGAGCCAATTCTCTAGAAAATAAAAATATAGGCAAAATTATTTTATTTGTGAAAAAACTTGACAAGGAGAAGAAAAATTCATCAACTCCGGCACAAAGTAGAATTTTTCATAACCAAATTAACTCAGTGTTTTTAAGAAATATCAATTATTTGATAATGAGCATCACATGAAGAATAGTTCTCAGCAAATATGATATTACTTTCTGGCTGTCAATTTTTTTTCTCCAGTAAAATAATTGGTTTCTGAGTCAATGTCTTTCCAAATAACAATTAATGAGAACTACTGATATTGGTGGAAAAAGAAAACCATATTTGCAGTTCAACTACAGAAAGAAAAAAATTGTTCCCTGCCTCTACTTATGGGATCAATTGTTAGTTACATAAAAGAAAAAAAGAATGTAAAGAAAAGATAACATATGTCTTGGTATGATGTCATGTCATAATTGTATTGGTTTATCTAAGAGGTAAAGTCAGATATGAGCACATTTAATTGTTACAGTATCAATGGTATGAGTTATATAATGAAAAAAAGGCAAATTCAACATCAGAATAGTTTGCTGTTTCTAAGTAATTGTTAGATAAATCAGAATTACCTTCAAATTTTGTTTTTAATCCTTTGCCACATACTTGCTATAATCTTATATACTGAGAAACATTGTTAAGGATCCTGAAAAATCTATTCTCTTTCAAATGACTCATCTGCTTCATTGAGTTACCAATATAGAGCATATTAGTAGAGTCCCAAGATGTATTTGAAGTTTCAGAGAGAAAGATATTTAAACCTTCATTTTGTCTATTATTTTTGAAAATATAAATGTGTAAGATATTAAAAAACATAAACTATCCTTGCAATTTATTGATTTATTAAATGTCTGCATTCTGTGAGTTAAAGATAACTAGGGAAAGCTGGAATGAATAACAAATGGCTATTTTTAACTTGTTGAGTGCTTTGCTCACAAGTCCATCAAGACACCTCAATGATGAGTTTTTATAATTCACTCAGAAAAATCATAGAAAGCTGTAAATAAGCTGTTGTTATCTTAAGTCTGCAGTATAATTCAGAATAGTTATTCCACTTATTTTTCATTCACTATTTATGTAGTACCAGTTTTCTAGGTATTTTTTAAGTGTATCACCAAATTGTATCCCCATTTTGTAAACAGGGAAACTAATACATAAATACATTTACTGAAAAGAAAGACACTAATTATTATTATACTAAGTTACAGATTGGCATGCTCTGTCAGATATACAATAGCTTATACTTTATTTTGAGGCTTAAAATAATTATCTCAGTATATTTCAATAAGAAAGCTAATTGTATGGTTGAAGAAAATTTGACAGAATCCAGAAATTTATCATTAAAAGTAGTTTAAGCAAGAGCTTTTGAGCTGAAAACTAAAAGCAAAAAGAGTTCCTTATAGAAAAAAAAATTATAAATAAGATTCTTTTCTTATAAAGTAAAAAGAAGAAACGAAGGAAGGAAGGAAGGAGGGAAGGAAGGAAAGAGGGAAGGAGGGAAGGAGGGAAGGAAGGAGGAGGGAAGGAGGGAAGGAGGGAAGGAAAGAAGGAGGGAAGAAAGGAAAGGGGAAGAGAATGAGGGAGGGAGGGAAGAGGGAAGGAGGAAGGGAAGGGAGGGAAGTAGGGAAGGATTTAATGGGTTTAATTTAAATAACAAGCATGAATTTTGGGCTGGTACATTTGGGTAACACTGACTTCTTGGACATATTTTGCAAATAAGAACAAAATCATAAGAAGGTAAGATATTAGGAAAGGCCAATTTTAAACATTACTTCTGTATCATGAGAGGATAATTAAACATATATAGAATGAATAAATAAATATAAACTATGTGATAACCATAAGGGAGGTCCAAAGAAGCTAGGTGCCCTAATATTAGAAAATGTTTCCAAGTAATATGCACCCTGCTACAGAACATCTTTTTTAAGAAAAAAACTAAAAATCTTCAAGGAAGGTTGTATTTGTACCTTCAACAAATGTAAGTGCAGAGCCATCATGTACAGATTATCCAGCATCGAGGGATACCTGTCCTAAGGGATTCATGGGCTGTCAGCTGTTCTTGGTATGCTATTAACCTATGAATTACTTGGTCACCCATCAGAGGATCAAGGAGGGGGGGAGATTAATCCATAGAATAGCAGTTTATTGACAAAAACAGGAAGTACTGACAAAATGCTAGCCCAAAAATTTGTTTCCCTTTTGCTGTGGCAAAACCCACTGGAACCCTCAGTCACTAAATTTTCTTCCATAGGAAAGTACTAGAGACTCAATAACATAGAGTAGTAAGTTCTGATGACATTTATCTTCCACAGAAACAAGGCAATATTCTACTGGTGTCCTGTGGAAGGTGATTCTGCTTAAGCTCTGCCAAAAATTGTGGTCTTGGGGTGTATTGGGATTGCTCCTTTAAGAGAAGATAGCCCTCATATAATATTAAAAAATATCCCTCAGCAAAGAAAGAGGCTGGGGGACGAGAGGGAGGAGAGCAGGAGGCAGAGAGATCCTGTCAGTATCTGCCTTGTTATTTATTTTATTTAGGCATCTAGCTGTACATAAAAACACTAGATCATTAAATATTCCATTTTTAAATATAGATGTGAGATAAATAAGTGCATGAATTTGAGCAGTGGCTAAACATCCTAATATAAAAGCTTTTGTCTTAGATAGGGTTTGAAAGAGGGAAACTTCAGTGATACAGAAAAGGGGAATTTATTACAAGAATTAGACCTTAAGCAGTTCTGGGAGCAGGTTAAGCATTCTGTCCTCACTGTGGCCTCTGTATGCAGTTTTCCAGCCTGAAATTCGGCCTAAAAGGAAGAAAGGAAAAATATGTGTGTAGTGCACAAGGAATAAGAACTAACTGGAAGCCACATCTGTCTCTCATCGCTTCAGATCTTTTTGATGAAGATGACCTACAAGACAGCCTGGTACTCTTCACTATGAAACTGCACACTCTGGCCCAGGACTCAGAGAAGGTGATGAAGATCTAGTGAGAGAGGAAGGAGCAGGGTGTCTGAATGATGCCCATTAATAAGTCAAGCCAACAGAGGAGTGAAGATGTTCAGAAACTGTAACAGCACTTGGCCCTACACCAAACTTTAGAGCATTAAAAATGGTGCTTTTCTTCTCACACAAATCTGTCTTATAGCCAACTTGACTAGACACCATGCAGTGAAGAAAATCCGTGAAACATAGCTGCTACTTAGCTAAATTGACAGAATGAAAATCCACTAGAAAGAAAGTCAAAAACACGGACACAAATCATTTTGTACTGTGTACCTTAACTGGGAGGATATGCAGGAGTCTTCCTAGACTGTCCACAGGCTGCCTCCAATTGCAAAGAAATCTTCCTAAACCTTAATTATAACAAAGGGAGATTCAATAGTTTGCTCAGTTTAAAAGAGGTCAAAAGATTCCCACAGTGGGAAATAAGCTAATATATATATATTTTTTTTTCTCAGTCTCTACATTTTTATAACTAGAGAGAATATAGATATATAAAGTTAAAGTAAAATAAATTGGAAACCAGGCTTGATAATTTTTTCAGCAGACAAAAGTCAGTTAAACCATGGAAGCAACACTGACCTTACTTGCTGTGCAAACACGAGCAAAAAGTAACGGGCTATTTTTTATAAATGGCTATATCAAAGAAAACAAAACTTAAACTTATCAGAAGCTTCGAACTAATGTGTACAACTAGGAACTTCCCCGTAGAATAACGCAAATAAGGAAACGACATAATTGTAACCAATTGAGCTTGCCTTGCATCCACGTTGATCCTGTAAAATTCTTCCCTTTGTGTTTCTTCAGCAGAGCCTACAACCACCTTTGATTTGGTGCTTCTTGACTCATGAATTACTGTTTTTTCAAATAAACTCTAAAAGTTTTTTGTGCCTCAATTTACCTTTTAAAATTGTATAGATATATACAATTTTGAATTATCTATTCTTTTTTGGTAGTAAAGCTTATACCAGTACACTCAACGATGGGAATTTGGAGCTCTGAGTTTAAACTGACACTCTAAACCTGAAGCATTATTGAATTGTAGTTCTGTAAGCTCAACTAGCCTTCAACTCATCTTCAAAATAGAGCTCCTTTTATTGCTTATACAAAATTTGTATTTTCTTCACATTTAGGAATCTATATTCCCTTCAGACCTTTAATTTAGCAAGAAACAAGTGAAACATTTATATAATAGTGGGAAAAACAGATTCATTTCAATTTTAAGAATGTAATATATATTTTTGTTTGAACAGAATAGAAATACTGCCACTATTGACCCATGCAGTTGTAAATAATATTAATTTTCAGCTTTATATTATGCAGTTCAGGGAACCGAGTACTTGCTATCTTATGAAATATTAAATTCCAATGCAATAAATAGTAAATATGAGTTGACATCGTATACTGATTTGAGGGAAAATCTCTATGTGTTGACAGCAATATCAAATACTTGTTTGAATAACATGCAATGATGTGTTTGGCTATTACTACAAGCAAAGATGGAGATGAGTAAATAACTTATAATTAGTAAATATCTCTAATTGCTATGCTTTGTTCAAAACAGATTCTTGGGCATTTAGCGGTATGGTCCTCTGGGAGGCTAAATAAGATGTTATAATTCACACTCTAACATGATACTCCTAGGGCATTCACTTGGTAATTGCATAAGTGCATTATAGCAGGACGAGAAAATTACTGAGAAGTTAAAGTGGGCAATTGCACACTAAAATGGGGAAATAAACTAAGTAAATGAAAACATTGAAAAGAGAATAAGAGAAAGAGGAGAAAAAGAGGAAAAATGTAGTATTCATTTGTTGACTAGTCATCAAGGGATAGTGCTATGCTAAGCAGATGCCTTTCCCTCTCCCAATTGTCTCTCTCTCTCTCTCTCTCTCTCTCACACACACACACACACACACACACACACTCTCAAAAGTATTTGTTAAGCACTACTATAAGATCTGTAAACACAATAAAGACTAAGACATAAGAAACAGAGAGCGTAATTGAGAGAGCTTCTAGCCCACTGTGTTCTCATCCCACCAGATTCATAGTTCTCACTCTACTTATTACAAGTAATAAGCCATTGTCATAGCTAAACTTGGTAATTTTTTTGAAACTTTTTTTAACCCTACCAAATTAGCCTTCCCAATTATTGTGGTCTAAGTTATTATTTGCAATAATTTAAAATAATCTCTGTGATTATTAGTAATAATTACTATAGCAATACTTTATCAAAGAAAGTTTTATAAGAGGCAAAATAGTTTGGAGGATGTCGAGTTTGAGAATGTCTGTGAAAATGTGGCTGTAGGCAGTTGTAGATTGAGCTACCGCTGTGTGGCTTGAGCTTGGAAATTTTGTTAATTTTCATGTTAAATCTTCAAAACAAATGTCTTTTTACCTTAGCTAAAGGTAAGACATTTGAAATCTATAGAGATTTTTTTTTAATTTTCATTTTGTAAAATAAATTTAACAAAAAGTCTGATACATAAATGCCAGATATACGTGATGGGGAGGAAGGCAGCAAATCACACTGCCATGTGTGTACCTATGCAACAATCTTGCATGTTCTTCACATGTACCCCCAAACCTAAAATGCAATTTAAAAAAATGAAAAAAAGATTGATTTTATGTGTTCATAAGGCTGATACCTATTAATCACCAAATTGCAGTCATCATATAATGATTACATTCTCTGTCTCCAAGCATCCAGTAGAAGATCCAATGCATACAAATGCTCAGTACATATTCCTTATACATCCAAAGTCAATATGTATTTGGTTATTTTGGTTTTATTTCGTTATCTGTTCTAATTGTTCAGGCACCTTACCAGTTGCAAAATTTGAATTCATTCTGACTGCATGATTTACCTACACTAAATTGGTATCATACTAAAGAAATAATAATAATAAAGAAAAATATCAATAACACCATAGGGAACTCTTAAATATGCTAGTGAGAGTCAGAAAATTCTTCATCAATAAACAAAGATAAATAATATACAATTTTATTAAATGTATACTTACTGGATTTTTTTTTAACTATTTGTTACAAGATTTGATAGCTTTAATAGATACAAAGTTTTATTACAACCGTGAGTAAATAAACATTTCTATATGTGAAATAAAATATTAATACTTACAAGTGCCTATTAGTTAAAATAAGTACATCCAAACTATTAGACACTAGAGGTGAGGATTTTATTTAATTACAACTTTAAGAATCATAGTGGAAGGAGATCCTATGGCTCAATGTGTCCTGACTCATTTTTTTAAAAAAAATTTTAACCGCAGGTAACCAGGAGTTTAATGTTGGTAATCCAGTCTGGCTCTGTGTCTCCACCCATATCTCACCTTGAACTGTAATCACCACAATTTCCACATGTCAAGGGTGGGACTAGGTGGAGGTAATTGAATCATGGGGCAATTTTTCTCATTATGTTCTGGTGATACTAAGTGAGTCTCACAAGATCTGATGGTTTTATAAGCTTTTGGCATTTCCCCTCCTTGCACTCATTCTCTCTCCTGCTGCCCTGTGAAGTGGTGCCTTCCTCCATGATTGTAAGCTTCCTAAGGGCTCCTTAGCTATGCAGAATTGTGAATCAATTAAACCTTTTTCCTTTATAAATTATCCAGTCTCGAGTATTTTCTTACAGCAATGTAAGAATAAGATAATATAGTAAATTGGTACTAAGGGAGTGGGGCACTACTATAGGAATACCTGGAAATGTGGAAGCAACTTTGGAACTTGGTAACAGGTGGAGGTTGGAACAGTTTGGAGGGCTCAGAAGAAGAAGGGAAAATATAGAAAGTTTGGAACTTCCTAGAGACTCAGAAGGCTCAGAACACAGAAAGGTGGGAAAGTTTGGAACTTCCTACAGACTTGTTGAATGGCTTGGCCAAAATGCTGATGGTGTGAATAACAAAATCCAGGCTGAGGTGGTCTCAAATGGAGATGAGGAACTGAAATAAAGGTGGAGTGAAATAAAGATGACTCTTGCTATGTTTTAGCAAAGAGACTGGTGACATTTTGCCCTTGCCCTAGAGATCTAAGAAACTTTGAATATGAGAGAGATGATTTAAGGTATCTGGCAGGAGGAATTTCTAAGGTGCAAAGTGTTCAAGAGGAAGCAGAGAAGAAAAGTTTGGAAAATTTGCGGCCTGCCAATATGATAGAAAAGAAAAACCCATTTTTCTGGGGAGAAATTCAAGGCTGTTGAAGAGCATAAATAACAAGGAGCTGAAAGTTAATCACTAAGATAATGGGAAAATATCTCCAGGGCATGTCAGAGACTTCCAGGGCAGTTCCTCCCATCACAGGCCTTGGGACTTAGGAGGGTAAGTTGGTTTCCTGGGTTGGGTCCAGGGCTTTGCTGCCTTGTGCCATCTGGAGACTTGGTGCCCTGTGGCCCAGTTGCTTCAACTCCAGCAGTGGCTAAAAGGGGCCAATGTACAGTTCAGGCTGTTGCTTCAAAGAGTGCAAGACCCAAGCTTTGGCAGCTTGCATGTAATGTTGGGCCTGCTGGTACACAGAAGTCAAGAATTGGGATTTGGGAACCTCTGAAATCTAGGCAGAGGTTCCCAAGTGTGCTGCAGGGGTGGAGTCCTCACGGAGAACCTCTGCTTGGCAGTGCAAAGGAAAATGTGGGGTCAGAGACTTCACACAGAGTCCCCATTGGGGCACTGTTTAGTGAAGCTATGAGAAGACAGCCCCCATCCTCCAGACCCAGGAATGATAGATCCACTGACAGCTTGCACTGTGTGCCTGGAAAAACTACAGACACTCAGCACCAACCCAAACAGCAAGGAGCAGTGCTGTACCCTGCAATGCCGCCAGGTCAGAGCTGCCTAAGGTTGAGAGAGCCTACCTCTTGCAACAGCATGACCTGAATGTGAGACATGGTATCAAAGGAGATCATCTGGGAGCTTTAAGGTTTCGTGACTGCCCTATTGCATTTTGGACTTGCATGGGAAATGTAGCCCCTTTGCTTTGACGAATTTCTACTGTTTGGAATGGGTGTATTTACCCAAAGATTGTATCCCCACTGTATCCAGGAAGTAACTAACTTGCTTTTGATTTTACAGGGTCTTAGGTGGAAGAGACTTGCCTTGTTTCATCTGAAACTTGGACTTTTAAAAGACTTTGGACTTGGACTTTTGAGTTATTACTGGAATGAGTTAAGACTTTGGGACACTGTTGGAACGGCATGATCGTATTTTGAAATGTGAAAACATGAGATTTGGGAGAGGCATTTGGCTCTGTGTCACCACCCAAATATCACCTTGAATTACAGTCCACATAATCCCCTCTTGTCAAGGACAGGACCAGGTGGAGGTAATAGAATAATGGGGGGCAGTTTTCCTCATGCTGTCCTTGTGATAATGAGTGAGTCTCATGAGATCTAGTGATTTTTTAAGCCTCTGGCATTTTCCCTGCTATCACTCATTCTCTCTCCTGCCACCCTGTGAAGAGGTACTTTTCGCCATGGTTGTAAGTTTCTTGAGGTCTCCCCAGGTATGCAGAACTGTGAGTAAATTAAAACTCTTTTCTTTATAAATTGCCCAGTATTTCTTGATAGCAGCATGAGAACAGACTAATACAGTTGGTCACAAAAAAAGAATGAGTGGAGGAGAAAAATACTATGGAATAGATGTAATTGATTAGTGTATCCTTTAGGTCAAAATTTAAGGTTTGATAACATTCCATTATATTGAAAGAAATCCTATTGTTCAGCAATTCCCAAATTTCCTTGATAATAATAATAAGCAAGTGTATTGATCCTCAGAATTAGTCAAGGTCTTTAGTGAAGGAGTTTGAGAACATTTATTTTAACAAATTCAAGAGGAAATTATTGTGATCATGCACATTTGCAGAGCGCAAGTTGGACTTTAGAATAACAATATACAATTTAGAGTTTTAGCTTTCCTGTTATCTATATAACTTGATACATAAGTTTTCTTTAATTAGTCTTAGCAGAATTTGAAGGAGTATCTATTAGCTTAAAAAGGATTGTATGCTTGATATTATAGTTCATTATTTTATTTTGTAAAGTGATAGATTTAAAAGGGATACATTCTAATGTCTTTTCCAGCAGCAAAATGTAGAGACTATAAAAAAGCTCCATTTGTATTTTGTTTATCTGTTTGTGTTATTTTTAAGGGGTTTATGAGAACACAGTTTAAATTGGAAATGCAGAGATGAAAAGGATACATTAGCAGTTTAAGCACATTGAGATTATCTCAATAGCTTTCCTATATAAGCAATTTCAGACAGTCTATTAACCTAATCAGACAGGACACAGCTATGATTATATGAGTCACTTGTATTCAGAGAGATTTTTCATTTTTCAGAATGCTAAAACAGCATAAAGGAAAATAAAATACATGTACTTGACTTTGCCAGTTGTGTGGCAATTAGTTGTGTGGCAATCTGGATGAAACCTTTCATAGGATACAATTAACCTAATTTATACAGAAAACCCACGATAATATACTTATAAAAATATATGGCCTAAATCTGAAGATCAGAAAACTTTTACATTGTCTCTAGTATATAATTTCATTAATCTATATAAATACACATACATACATTTTGAGTGTGCTAAAACATATTCTCAATATAAATTGGTTATTGGGATATATCCATATTAATCAGTAATTCACTCAAGAAACAACTGTGCATTAATATTATGAGAGGAATTTCAAATTTAGAAATAGTTGTACTCAGAGAAATGCAAATCAAAACTACACTGAGATATCATCTCATGACAGTTAGAATGGTGATCATTAAAAAATCTGGAGACAACAGATGGTGGAGGGGATGTAGAGAAATAGGAACACTTTTACACTGTTGGTGGGAGTGTAAATTAGTTCAACCATTGTGAAAGACAGTGTGGCGATTCCTAAAAGACCTAGAAATAGAAATTCCATTTGACCCAGCAATCCCATTATTGGATATATATCCAAAGGATTATAAGTCATTCTACTATAAGGACACATGCACACATATGTTCATTGCAGCACTGTTTACAATAGCAAAGACCTGGAACCAACCCAAATGCCCATCTATGATAGACTGGACAGGGAAAATGTGGTATGTATACATCATGCAATATTATGCAGCCATCAAAAACGATGAGTTTGCATCCTTTGTAGGGACAAGGATGAACCTGGAAATCATCATTCTCAGCAAACTGACACAAGAACAGAAAATCTAACTCTGCATGTTCTCAGTTATAGGTGGGTGTTGAACAATGAGAACACATGGACACAGGGAGGGGAGCATCACACACTGGGGTCTGTCGGGGGGAAATAGGGAAGGAACAGCAGGGGGTGGGGAGTTGGGGAGAGATAGCATGGGGAGAAATGCTAGATATAGGTGATGGAGAGGAAGGCAGCAAATCACACTGCCACGTGTGTACCTATGCAACAATCTTGCATGTTCTTCACATGTACCCCAAAACCTAAAATGCAAAAAAAAAAAAAAATATTGAATGGAATATGGGTATATTCCATTTTTAGTTCTGACAAGAAAGATATGCTCTAATTTTATTAATCAGAGATCTAGTGATCAACCCAGTAATCATTTCTGTGCTATTGGTGAATTGGTAGCACTAAAATAATACTATGAAGAAATTGCAAGTTGCGTAAATTACCTGAGAATTAGAAATATTATGCAATAAAATTGAAATAATGCTTTAAATATAGCATAATAACACCAAGATAATTATTTACTGTTCAAGGAAGTAAATATTTTCTATTTAGCAAACAGAAATTGTGCTGTATAATACATTTCTATATACATATATAAATATATGTATTTGCATGAGTAATTTTATTTGTATAGGCTAAAATTTCAAATTTTCATATAATAAAATATAAGCTTATGAATATTTTTAATGTTGATAAATATTAAGAATCTTCAAAAATATGTCATAGCAATTCAGAAATATACAGCAACATATGAGAGTACCCATTTTCTCATCATCCATAGAAGACATTCCTTTTGCCAACCTCATGTTATTTAGATTTGCTTTTTATTTACTGATTCTAAAGACATTATTAACATTCATGGTGACTTTCCTGTTGGTATTCCTTTCATGCTTTTCTCCAGAATGTATTTCTTTTATTTATTTCTTAGGCTATTTCACAAATCAGAATTGTTAATATTTTTTTCATATAGCCTGCATATATTTTTAACAATGTTTCATTTTTTCTTTGACTTTGCTTATTGTACATTTTACCATTTTTGAATATTTTCATTTTGGAAAATATGCATATCTTTACTGGTCTTGGGTTTTCTTTCTGGCTAGAGAGGATGGTCTACTCTTGTGTTTTTTAAGTTATTTTCTTAATATTTTACTTATTTCTGTGTGATTTCATTTGTTTGTCTTTAGATTTCTGATGTGTTCCACAGCAGTGAAATAAAAACTCAGAAAATATATTTTCGCTTTCAGATGGATGATCAATTAAGATATGATCATTAAGGCTGGGCATGGTGGTTCATGCCGGTAATCAGTAATCTCAGAACTTTGGGAGGTTGAGGCAGGTGAATCACCTGTGGTCAGGACTTTGAGACCAGCCTGGCCAACATGGGGAAACCCTGTCTCTATGAAAAATATAAAAATTACTTGGTCTTGGTGGCAGGCGCCTGTAATTCCAGCTGCTCCTAAGGCTGAGGTGGGAGAATTGCATGAACCTGGGAGGCCAAGGTGGCAGTGAACTGAGACTGCGCCACTGTACACCAGCCTGGGTAACAGAGCAAGGCTGTCTCAAAGGAAAAAAGTAAGATTATTAATAATTTTTCCCTTTCCTCACTGAATTGAAATGTGAATTGTTTTTGTGTTAACTTTAATTGGACTAGGTATTTTGTTTATTAATCTAATTCATTATTCCTAAGATAATACTATGTTATAATTACAGTGGCTTTATAGAAAAAAATCAGTATCTGGCAAACTTGGTTCTTTATAATTTTTTTCTTTCTTATGTTTTGATTTACAGAATTTTTGAACTTGACTAATTAATATTAGAATCTAGAAAACTATCCTTGGGGACAGTTATTGGATTTTCATTATAGTTGTACATTATTTGGGGGTAATTATTTCTTTCTGAAATTAAATCTTCTCTTTAAGAACATAACTCTCTTTCTTTTTATAATTTTAATATCCTTAAAAATCGGTGGTTTCCTTCCTATAAGTCCTATTTTAGGGCTATATTTCTCATTACATTTTTCTCAGTTTCTTACTTCTTTGGCCACAATTTTGAAAATATGTGTCTGTGTATGTTTTTGTTTTGATTTGTATGTAGATTTTGCTTGACTTGGAGAAAAATACTTTTTGTATGTGTCTTATATCAAACTATGAAAATCTTTCACTTGTTTAAGTATATTTAACCAGAGACTTTTTTTTTAATGAAGTAAGAAATCCAGTTATCTTCCCCCAAAAAAATAAAATAAAATACTTCGACAATACTTTCCAAAATGTGTAGAAACTTTCCCTCATCATGAAGAATAGCAAGAAAAAATAATTTCTCTTTTCCTCTTGAGTTTAGTAGAAAAAATGTTTAAGTAATTCAACGTTGACTGATGTTTTCTACTGTGCTTAGAAAAATTAACTGTATCCTGTTTAGTTTTCCCCTATTTTTATTTTACTTAGAATTTTACCATGGACTACTGATGCAATTTATCAATTCACTTTTTAGAATCTATTGTTAAATAATTTCTTTTTTTTTATTTTAGTTCTTACATTGAATTTTTTGGAATAAAAAATAATTATATTGCACTGTTTTTATGAATTGCCAGATTCACTATATTAATATTTTATTTTGCATGTTTTATTTGTATTTATCTGACTATAAATTTATATTATCTTCATTTGTTAGAACATTAACTTTATACTAAATTCTAACTATTATTATAGTTGAAATATAAAGAAATTACCCTTATTTACCTAATGGAATCCACTGTTAAACCGTTAATGTTCAGTGTCTTCCTTTGAATGGTGGAGTTTTTATTGCCTTTCTGATCACTGTATTGACATTGTTTTAAATCTTCTTGTATAAATTTGTTAGATTATATTTTCTTGAACGCTCCACCTCAGGTGATACCCCCACCTTGGCCTCCAAAGTGTTTGGATTACAGGCGTGAGCCACCACGCCTGAACTTAGATTATATTTTCCTTAGAAAACAATCAATTTACTCTAGATTTTTCTAATGTATAGCCATTGCATTACATGTAATCTTTTCTTATAATTTTAATTTTTTCATTGCTAGGTTTTTCTTTCTTTGTATTTCTTAGTTACAACCTAAGATGCATTGGACAAGTCAAAAAAATTAAAAATAAATCTGGAGATAAGACAGGTGTGAGTCGGTTAAATCAGCAGCTCAAGAATGTCGCTGATAGCCAGTTTTCATGAACACTTCCCCTCAACCATTCTTAGCATAGCACTTTTCCTCTTAAAGCAGTGATTCTCAAACTTTAGCCTGCATCAGAATCAGAGAGACTTGTTACAAGACAGAGTTTCTGCTTAGTAGCTCTGGGCTGGAGTAGGCCCTACCTAGATTTTGTATTTTTCTTTTTATTGTACTTTGGGCTCTGGGGTATATGTGCACATCCTGCATCCTGCAGGATTATTGCACAGGTACATACATGCCATGGTGGTTTGCTGTCTTCATTTCCCCCACCCCCATCAGGTATTTCTCCTGTTGTTATCCCTCCCCATCCTCCCTGCCCCTCGCTGTCCCTCCTCTCCCCTTCCCTCCACCCTCCACCCTCCACCTAGCCCAGTGAATGTTGTTCCCTTCCCTGTGCCCAGGTGTTCTCCTTGTTCATCATCCACATGTGAATGAAAACATGTGGTGTTTGGTTTTCTGTTCTTGTGTCAGTTTGCGGAGAATGATGGTTTCTAAATTCATCCATGTCTCTACAAAGGACATGATGTTTCCAGGTGATGTTGATGCTGTGGGAAACACCATAATTTGAGAAACAATCTCAGACTGACTCTTCTCATTATCTAAAAGTGGCTGAAATTTTTGCAGGGTTTTTGGACATATTACAGTGTCTTCAGGCAGAACACGAAATATTTCTATCTTCTCATTTTGGAGGATTTTTTTTTTCAAATTCCATGTAGTTGTCTTTTCCTCATTTCTTATTTTCAAGATTTTTGCCACGTGTTTGTAACTAAACCAAGATTTTTGCAAGATAATTGAGTTTATTTCTATTTCTTTCAACTGTACATCAAGATTCACCAACTATAGCTCTCTTGAAGACTATGATTACTTGAAGCACAGTAAAGAAAATCAAAGTTTTATTACTAAAAAAAGAAGAAAAAAGAAAAAAGTGAGTGTAGATAGTAACTTAATGCTTAAAAGATAACAAAAACCACCGTAAATTTTGCCTTTCTTTTTTTGACGTCAATCAAGCAGGCAAAGATTTGTTGGTCTTTTAAAAAATAATTTGATTTTATTACTCCTTTCTATTTTTTAGTATTTTCTTTATAACAGCTTAATTTCTCAATTAGTTTGATTAACCTTATGGTCTTTTGTTCATTTTCTAAATTTAAATTTTTAATTTACATAAATTTGACTCATTTAATGAATAAGTTTACAGTGACAACTGTTTATCTAAATTAATTCTTACTTGATTTCCATAAGTTCACTGAATTGCTTTGCTTTTTTATTATTTTCTGGTTTATTTTCAATTGGTTTTTATTTCAGATATCATCTAGTATTCTATGGTTATTTTAGAGAATGAATCTTAATTTTTAAATCCAAAATTTTCAGACCACATTTCTACTCTTATAGGTTTCATTTAATTATATCCTATAAAATATATACCTTCTTGGAACTAAATAAATGTATCTTTATACTTCATACATTATAGGATACATTATTGCAAGTGAAGTATGCATAATTTAAAAAGTGTGCATCTTCTAGAGAAAACAAAATTACATATATATGTAATGTTTATATATATAGAAACATTTAACCTTTTTGATTTTATATGTTTAGATCCTCTGTTATGGCTACACATTTTGTTTTCTGTATATTTTTCTTGTTACTGTCCAAAAAGAGTATATTAAATCACCCACTAAACTTGTTTTATGAGTTGTTTTTGTATTTTTAAGTGATTTTCTTTCATATATTTTACTTCTCGTCTTTGGTTCGTAAATGTTTAGCGTGTTTATCGATTTTAAATTTTGTAATTATATGTAACACTCTTTCTCCTATGTAATGCTTTTGGGCCCTCAACTTCATTTTGTCTAATATTTATAGTAAGTATAATTTCTTTATTTGCGTTTGCTTGGCCTAGAGTTGGGACTGAAATCATTTCTTTTTCTTCTACGGAGAATCCATCTCATAATATACAGGCCAGACATGAGCAATCCATCCTTCACTATCCTGAGTGCCAGTGAAGAGGGAAGTTCGATAGGCAAAGACAAAGTAGAGTAAGATACTGTAATCCCTCAGGTGTAAAAACACATGCTGAGGGTTTATTCAATCTCATAGATTTCTAAGTGAATTATCTTCTTCCTCACATTTCAAAAAGGGCATCGAAGACTAAAGTCAAGCTGATAAATTATAATGTATTCAAGTTCTAATAGCCAGGTCATATTAAGGCTTTAGGACTTAAAAAATTTAGAGAACAATCTGGTGGCCAATATGATCAGGTCTCTTTATGAGGCTTACACAAACTTAGGAATTCCTGTGGAAAGGACTTTTCACATTCCATCTGGCTCTACATTGCATTGGTTCTTTCAAAGTTTGCTTACAGGCCACAAGGAGACTTTAACCAATACACCCAATCTGACAATGTCTGTATTTTAATAAGAGGTTCACTGAATCTGCGTTCAGTATAAGAACTAGGGCCTGGCGCAGTGGCTCGTGCCTGTAATTTCAGCACCTTGGGAGGCTGAGGCAGGTGGATCACAAAGTCAAGAGATCAAGACAATCCTGGTCAACATGGTGAAACTCCATCTCCACTAAAAATACTAAAATTAGCCGGGCATGGTGGCACACCTCTAGTCCCAGCTACTCAGGAGGATGAGGCAGGAGAATTGCTTGAACCCGGGAGGCAGAGGCTGCAGTGAGCCTAGATAGTGCCACTGCACTCCTGCCTTGGCGATAGAGCAAGATTCTGTCAAAAATGAAATAATAAAACAAAATAAAATAAAATAAATAACTGACATTTAATTTGTTTTTCTCATTTACCTCTGTTACTTTGTTACAATTCTGTTCATTGATCCTTCACTTTTCCTAGTTTCAAAATTCTGTTCTGCGTTTTACTTTTGCCCAATTCGAGTGGTATTTCTTTATGATTTCAAATTAGACTGTTATCTAGATGATTTATTCACCAGCAGCTTTTCCATCAAAATGAGATGAAATGTCCTGACTACCCCAAAGGTTGAGAGGTTGAGGCAGGAGGATTCCTTGGGCCCAGGAGTTTGAAGTTGCAGTAAGCCATGATCACGCCACTGTACACCAGCCTGGGGAACAAAGCAAAACCCTGTCTCTAAAAGAAGAAAAAACCTACTTTGAGTAATTTATTTTCCCTTTCATTCTACTCCAACGTAAAATCTTCTCTTAGAATCATTTTACTCTCCTGATTAGCTGTGCCTTTATCCTCTTAGTTTTGGGTTACTATATATGTTTCCATAAATTTTATCTTCTACTTCAGTAATAACTAATCACTTATATTTTTAACTACAATTACAATATTATCATTTATCTGAAGATAGTCGTAAATAGTGTAAGACCTCTTGCTAACCACTGTTTGCTTATTGTAGCTTGCATATCTTAAAATATCCATACTGAAGCAATTGATAGTTGGGTAAGAGTGCATGCGAGTAAATATTTTCTGAATTCTTGCATGCATGTCTAACTATGTAGCTTGTTTATGTTGACAGAGAAAAGTTATATTGGCTGGACAGAGATTTCTGGAATTGCTATCATTTTCTCTCAATAGTTTGCAGGTGTCCTTTCATTGTCATTAGTATCTAGTATAGCAGATAAAATGTTTGTCAGTAAAGTTTTCTTCTGCTATGAAGGTTGCTAAGATATCTGGTTATCCTGGAAATTCAAAAATATCACTGTTAAGTCTAAGAGTAACTCTTTAAAAATAAATTTTTCTTAAATTATTGAGTTTCTTAAATTTAAATTTATTTTAGCTTAAGGAATTTCTTTTATGTTCAATTATGATCTCTGCAAATGTTTTCTGTTACATTATTCTCATAATTTGCACATGTAATTTTCTTTTCTCTATATGTATTATATTTTTCTTATGAATTCAATTTCCATATATATTGAAAGCAGAAAGAAAAAACACCATTTGCATTTTGACTTTATCTTTCTCAATATTTTTTTTCTGAATAGTAACTATTATTTTTCAGTTGATCCATTAACTTTAAAATTTTAAAATCATGGGAATTTTTTGACTCAGAAAACATTTTTTCATATATGTGAGTTTTCTCACTACTTTTTGTTGTTGTTGTTGCTGTTAATATTTTCCTAATGAAATTCTATCTTTCATTCAGAGAGGCTTTTGTTTTGAATATCCACCCTGAGCATATGTCTTCAATGCTTGTTAACGTATTTCCTTAATTGAGTTGTAATTATTTTCTCTTCTTAATTATACTTTGAGTTCAGTAAATCATGATGCTTTCTGTTAGGATTCCTTTCTCAGTGGCAAGATGAATGACAAATAGAAGAAGTGGTAGTTTCTTCTCTATGAAGCAGGTAGATAAAAAGCTGGTGGAGATTTACTGTATTGATGATGCACTGCAGGAATCTCCTATCCCAAGCTTTTCTTGTACATATCAATAGTCTTCCTCCAAGCAGTGAGACTATAGGCAATCAACTTTCAAGAGCAGTTGACCTAGAAGTTCACTGAAGACAGCAAGATCTTATAGACCCTCACAAACTAACACTCAACCAACCAATACACATAGCCATTCTCTGATGGAATTTACTGGTTTCCTGCTGAGCCTTTTAGGAAATCTTGAGATCCTCATTATTTTCCTTGAGTCTAGAAAAAAAGCACAATTTCTCATTGGCTATAGACCCTATTCTTGCACTCTATAAAGACAAAAATGGTAGGTACCGTGTCTGTTCTTTCTCATAAAGATATTGGGAGAAACACTGAGGTCAAATAAATGTTCTAGGCTCTGCCAAATTTTATCACCCATCAAACATTTTGGGAAGAAGAAAGGATGCATATGGCAGTAAATAAAACGTACTATATGCACAGGCATTGCTATAAAGTTTTTTATTTGTTTTGTTTTCTCTTTGACACAGAGTCTCTCTCTGTTGCACAAGCTAGAGTGCAGTGGCCTGGTCACGGCTCACAGCAGTCTTAACCTCCTGCACTCAAACAATTGTCTAACCTCAACCTTTTGAGTAGCTGAGACTACAGGTGCATGCTAGCACACTGAGCTAAGTTTTGTATTTTTTTGTAGAGAGGAGAGTTCACCATGTTGCCTACGCTAGTCTCCTGAACTCAAGAGATCTGCCTGCCTGGGTCTCCCAAAGTGCTGGGATTACAGGCATAAACCACTGTGTCCAGAAGAGTTTTTCTTAATATATATATTATGTGTGTGTGTGTGTGTGTGTATATATTTCTTAATATTATATATATTTCTTAATATTATATATATATTGTCATGTAATTCTTATAACAACCTTGTATAATATTATTATTATCATCTAATATGTAATCATATCAGTGCATTGAGGCATTACTCAACATGGCCAATATCATACTGCTGGTAAAGTAGAGAATACAAAATTAAACAAAGGAAGTCTCAAGCATATCAACTGTCATGCTACATTTCTTATTTTATTATTTTCCCGTCAGTTTATTTTCTTCGGAACACAACATAAAGAAAACACAAATCCTGTCCACTTATTTCTTTGCTATTTTGCACATACTTTTTCTTAGACCAAAAAAAGGACTTTGGTTAGGACTTGGAAATATAAGCAAGACATAGCTCAAACCTTGAAGATCTTATAATCTAATGGGCTTCATAGAAAATAATATTCAAACATTCATTTCAATGTATACACACAAACAGACAGATGTATACATTTGCAGGACACATTTCCAAAATGTTTAATATAGTAGTTTTGTTTACCAAGTTAGCTATTTATTAACTTCAAGAGTGCCACTACATACTTAAAAATAAACTCGATCATAGCAGTAGTAACTCATATAAATATTATAAACTTGACTTTGTGCAGTTTCTTAACCTTGATAGTATTAGCACGTGGGTGGGGCTGAATAATGCTGTTGTTAGAAACTCTGCTCTGCACTGTACAATGCTTAATAGCATCCCTGGTCTTACTCACTGGATGCTAGTAGCACCTACTCCCCAGTTGTGACAACCAAAAATGTCTCCAGACATTGCTTAATTTCCCCTGAGGAAAAAAAAAATGGCCCTACTTAAGAACGACTGCTCTTGTATTTTTCCTCTGGGATAACATTCTTTACAGTGACAAGAAAGAAGTTATACACTCATAGATTTTATGGGGGAAAACGGCAATTTTAAATTTTAAAGAATCCAGTTGTTAACCTGCCAGTGCCAATTCTTATCTCAGACTTCGTTAATGATCATTCTTTAGTGGAAATATCATTTCTGAGAGCTTTTAATTCATGATCCCTACAGGATCATTTATAAGTCCCTCTGTCCCAAGCCACATCAGTCTTGTCTTCTGTTCAATTTCTTGAAATAATATCTGTAATTCATCATGAGAATAATTGCATTCATCCAAGTTCTAGTCTTTCCTCCAGCTGGGATTGAGATGTCTAAGTTTCTCTAATTGGTGTGACTTACAACAATAGTTTGACGCACCATCCAGGCAAGAAGTCCAGTAGAAAACTTACTCTATAGTATTTAGTAGGCAACTGGGTCTGCGAAGCTAAGCATCTACTGAAATGTATGCAAAGAAAAACAAAGATTAAGGCCTATGATCCGGTTTTTCATGACACTCTTACTTCAGCGTTGATATTTGCTTTGTTAAATATTAACTTGCAACCTTCACTTGGCTCCCTAAGCCTGGCACATAGCCATATCCCTTTGTTCAATGCTCACAAAGAGATGTTCATATCTAAGAAAGGCATTATCAAAGTAGTCACATCTTCGGCACAAATATGCAGAATTTTTACTTCTAGAGTTTGCATTAAGGAAGATCATGCTTTGAGTGGTACCTTGCATTTCATAAAATATATAAGGGAAACATCATCATTAAATCTTCCAACTTTTTAATTCTTTTTTTTTTTTTCATTTTATTTTATAAAATAAAGATGAGGTTTCACCGTGTTGGTCAGGCTGGTCTTGAACTCACGACCTCAGGTGATTCGCCCGCCTTGGCCTCCAAAGTGCTGGGATTACAGGCATGAGCCACCACGGCCGGCCTCAACTTTTTAATTCTATGCCAATCCCTAGCCTTGTATAAGTTAGCATTTATCAAAGTTACATGGTATAAACATAGATATAAATATATTGTGAGTTTTGGGAGTGTCACATATATAGACAAACAGCTTTCTAATTCAGAATGGGCCCTCTCCCCTTGATATATTATGATAGTTCTTTCTGTAGATTTCCAGCACTTGAACCTTACCTTTGCAGGGTAGTTTCAGGTATTGCTTTACAGTGTGATACCTAACCTTGCCTCTGTTTCTACACTTCACGTAGGGGAAAGTACTCTGATTTTGCACTAGGAATTATGATATATCTCAAATTCCAAATAAAATATTTAAAATGAAAATAACACCCATAACATCTTAACATTGCATAAGTTCTTCTTTTTTGATAAGAGGAGTTACTGCTGCTCTTAATATTTCTACTTATTTTACAATAGCCCATGTATTACAGTTCTCTTGAGCAATAAATCCCCTTCAAAATCTTTATATCCAATGCTAGAGATAGCATATTTCAAGCTGTGAGCTCTAGTTGTCAAACCTTGAAAGTAACTTCAGGTCTAAAGCAAGAAAATCATGTATAATATCCTTCTATTGCTCAAAAACCAAAGTTTTTGAATTAGAAAAAAAAAGAAAAAGCATGTTTCTTGTCAGTTACAAACACTTAGTGACCAAAATAATATAGCGTACCTACAATTAGTTCATGTTGCTAATACGTATTAAATTATTTTATAATATTATAACTTTAGGGTACTTTTTTTAGTTTAGCAAAGACTTTCGAATTAGAAACTGGTGGTAGGTAGAACTGGTTTTTATTCATGACTAGTTAAGGCACAATGTCTCTGATTTTCTCTAATAAAGCTGAATAGTGCCTATTGCCTTTGGATCTAGAGTTTTAGTTCTGGGTCCATCACATATTAGTTACATTATCTCGATTAAATTGTTTCTTTTCTCCAGGCTTTAGTTTCCCTATTCATGAAAAAGGAATTATATTTGAAATCTTCTTCAGTTCATCGTGAAGATTAGATGAGATAATGTATGCCAACACATTTGCATAATATCAACATATTTGCATAATGTTGAACAAAATTCAAAGTGTTTACTACTTTAGCTGCTAATAGCATTTCAATATATCTCATCATTCAACTCTAGTATGAATAGAGGTTCCTCCTGAGGACAAATGCATAAGAATCTGATAATGATCATACCACTTCACACGGTGCCTACACACCTGCCCCAAACAGTTACAAAGATAGACTCATGGACCATTTAAAAATAAATGTACACTACTAGATACGCTCATTTAGGGGGCTGATAGTCTAAACACTGTATTTTTATCAATTTACTACAGAGTCCAAATTGTCAAATTAAGTAATTCTGGAACAGCATATACCTGGCTTTAGAACCAAATCCAGTGCAACTACCTTCACACTCCTGGGAAGCTAGGGAGGAAGGGTTCTCTTTGTGAACTCAAGGAATTATTTCCCTAGTGCTATAAATTTTGACATCTCCTGGGAAGTTTTATGAAGTACTCCTGATTGAATGTAGTTAGAGGAAAGAAGCTTCCTCTTTTAATCCTCAAGTAATCAGCTGTTTAATAGTATAGGGAGAAGTATTTGCACCATTTTCAATATCCTCACACTGCAGTTCTGGACCAGGAATAAATTTCTTATCATACCCAAGACTTGAGAGGAGCTCTCTTTCCACCTTCTATTCATCCTTTCTATTGAGGGAGTTTTATGAATATTAGTGGTGAAAGCCTTACTGGACCTTATTTCACTAATAGGCAAGAACCCTATCAACAGGTAAAATGGCAGTGAAGCTTACACATAGTGTATCATTTTACTGTCTTTAATCTCTTTACTTCCACGGGGCAAAGCACATCCACCATAGCTTGTTTTGCCAGTTTTGAATGTGCCAAGTATTCTCTTTTTTTCCAAAACATGGTAAGTTATATAGCCTCCCATGCAGCAGACTAGCCTTGGAGTATGCACAATAGGCTCAGCCTTATCTCACAGTATATAGGGGGACCTGAGCAGATGAATCCAAATTTTCATTTTAAGTAAAAATTAGGGGAAGAGTTTTAATAGCAAGTAAAAGCCATGTTTTCCTAACTAGCTTTGATCATACTATGCCTTTGTACAAAGGAATCAAAACTTACATATTTTTTTCCTTTTATTGATCCCCCTTTTTCTAGATATTACATATTAATACAACAAAATTTTCCAATTTAGCTATTTTCTTTGAATGCATATCCTGTATTGGAAAAACCCTGAAGTAGAGGAGAGTTAAGGCGCACCTCAAACTTTTTATAGACAGATAGTACTCTGAGATCTGCATTAAAGCCAGTGATGTAAAGATGAATATTCTAGAGAGCAGGAGCAAGTAGTCTCAACTCAATTGCCAAAGTTTTAGCAGGCTGTGTTAGCAACATATGAGTTCATTAACAGCCCATAAGACAAACATAGAAGGCAAAAAATGTCTTAAGTTAGGATTTCCTGTTTGCAGAACTCTGCAACAAGAGTACACCTAGATTCAGTTCAACCTGCAGGAAGAGGGCATAGCAGACAGATTTAAGAAATCCATGAGTTTATCAGAGAAATTGAGAGAAGAAATTCATGAAAATTACTAGAAGTCTTCCTACTAAAACGGGATGTGAGCACTTAGAGATTTTTTAATGACATTATGCTGCACTGGTGATTTAGATATTTATATTTCTTAGAGTATTGCAATAAAATTTATAATATAAGTGATAAAATAACATTTTTTTCTAAAGATTATTTTATTGGTTATTTGTTTTACCCACCTTTGTGAAGGAATGAAGAGAGGCAATATCACCCCTGCTAATATAAAGTCATTAATTCAACAAGAGGCATATCTAGAAGAACTTTACAATATAATTTCTTTTTGCCTTATACCATATTTACACTGAACAATTTCAAGTTGCTTTTTACTGACAATATTTAAATTGATAGAGGTCTGCTGCATTTATAGTTGGACATAAGCCTTGAATTGTTAACCACATATCCCATTCTTACCATTTTCTCATTATACCGTAATTTGTTGTGCATCAGGAAAATTGTCAGAAATGTCACATTAAATACTAAACATCTTTCAATGAGGTGAATTATTACATACATGATGATAGCAGAATATGTGCACATAAGAATTATGCCAAGTAATGAGCTAAAAGTATATGGTAAGAAATATGTGGTTTCATTTGCAAAAGCTTGTTTTTTGATTATTCATATTGTGTACAGCAACAATATAGTGACAGAGACTAAATATCTTTTGAGTTAGACAAACCTTCATTTAAATTCCACTCTGCTTTCTACTAGCTATTTGACTCAGAAAATTTCTTAATCTTTCTGAATTTTTCCTCTTTTATATATAGTTTAAACAAGAGTTCACCGAATGAATTTAAGTGCAAAGAGAAGCTTTATGTAAAATATTGATCACTGTGCACTGTGAAATATTCAATAAGAGTTTTATGTTATATATATTTGCAATTGCGCAAAGGTGACAACTAAGTTGTATAATTCAATCATCACTTTCTTTAGAGATGGTGACTCATGTTGTCCATGCTGGAATGTAATAGCTATTCACAGACACAATCATAGAGCACTGCAGCCTAGAACTCCTGAGCTCAAGCCATCCCCCTGCCTCATTCTGCTGAGTAGCGGGGATTACAGGCACGTGCCACAGCTCCAAGAAATCATGTCTTTATTGCTAAAATGTGTCAAGCACTGTGAAAAGTTAGGGATTAGAAGATAAACGAACACATTATTTATAAGCTGATGGGAAAGATATATATTAGGCAAATAATCATACCAGTTAATGTAAAATTAGAGCTGCAATTAGTGATAAGAAATAAATATATTATGAGTATTTATACTAAAGATAATTAAATAATTTTTTAAATGGGCATATTGCTAAAATAGATCTTGAGGATTTTAATCATTTCCTAAAAGCACAAGAAGTCAATAATGTTTATAACAAGTTGTTATACGACAAGCTGTTTGTTTCAAAAGGTACCTTTAATCACAGTCTGAGCAGCAGTTGGTTGGAAGACCAGTGGATAAGGTGGAGCCAAATATTAAATTATTGCAATATTCTATCCTGCAGATGATGGCAGAATGTGGTTGTGAAAATTGAGAGGCGTCAAAATATTTCAGGAAAATTTATGACATAAATTGACTAAACTTGGTAATAAATGAATACTGATGATGAAGGACAGGAAATGTCGATGATGACACCCAGTTTCTTGACATGCATAATGAGACTGATAGTGATGCCATTTCAACAGCATCAATAATAATTAATAATGATAATAACATATTTGGAAAAGTGCCTGTTAAAGGCTGAGCAATCACTTTTATTCATCCTATCAAGATTAAATGTCTTTCAGAAATGTAGCTCATGATTCAAAATGTGTCAGGACATGAAACAGTTGACTATTGAGGAGGTGAGGAAATGTCATTGTTTTTGATATTTTCTGATTCTGGAAATAGCAAAGGTTAAAAATCTATTTTTCTCTAAAGAAAAATTTGCTAACAATTTTTAAATTTTAAAAAATATGTGAATCTGCATATCCAAGGAGCTCAGTAGAATCTGGGCCCAAAGAACATATGAATAATTACAAGAATTATCATAATCAAACTGATCTAAACTAGTGATAATGAAAACAAATCTCAAAATCAGTCAGATCAAAAAGGGGAAAAAATGGATGACTGAAAATTTCTAGTCGAAAACAATGCAAGCAAGACGTCAACAGTACAATATCTTTTAAAAACTGAAGGAAAAAATGTCAACCAAGAAAGCTATATTGATGAAAAATTATTTAAAAAATTGTAGATGAAAAATTTTTTTTCTAATCATACCACAGTTGTAAGAATTTTCACTAGCAAAACGTAAGTATATACTTCAAAAAGAATTATTAAGCAAAGTATTTTTTATTATTTAAACCTCTTTAAAAGATCATTGTCTTTTCAAGCAAAAATTAATATATTTGCAGTATATATCATATGTAAAATTGAAATGTCTGAACACATTACAAAGGAGGGAAGAAATAAAAGTATAGTATTATATAGTACTGACACAATATGTAAAATAAATCACTTAATCAAATATAAGATGTTAGTGTTACATCTATTATATGCATATATAAAATCATATATAATCTAAATTTGATTTATAAAATGTAATATATGTAAAATCTTTAACATATTACATTATACCTTTAAGTGATATTATATCACCTCTAATCCAAGCTCTAAAATAGTATAACAAAAAGTGATATCCGATAAACCAATAAGAGAAAAATAAAATTTAAAAGATTTTATTTAAATTTATTTAAATACAAAACATAGGGACAAGATAGAAAAAGAAAACAAATTGGGCAAGTAAGAAGCAAGTAAAATGTAGATAGTGCATTTAAAATTAACTACATAGATAATAATAAATAAGAGCTTGGTATGTTATCAAACAAACTTGTTGACATTTATACAACATACCACCCTAGAAGAGAAAACACATGCTTTCTGAATGCACATAGAGTATTGGTTAAGAAAGGCAATATTCTGGACCATAAAACAAATGTCAATAAACCTTAAAGAATTTGAGCCCTATAAGATATGTTCTCTGACAATGGAGTTCAATAAATTGTTAATCATAGGAAAATACATTTTAAAATTATCTGTATATCTAAAAATCAGACCAAATACTTTAAATAACACTTTAAATAATTTGTCAAAAAGAAATAAAAAAGAAAATTGGAAAACATTTTAAGCTGAATAAAAGTAATAACACAAAAATATTCAGAATCATAAAATGCTACTAATGTAACATGTAGGAAATATATGGCACCAAACTACATTAGCACTATATCAGAAAATAATCAAAATATCAAAATAATGGTTTTAGATTTCCCCTTAATGTACTAGCAAAGAAGAGCAAATTAAACCCAAAATGATAAAAAACGAAGACCATAAAAATCAGAGTGGATATAAATAAAATACAAACAGAACAAAATAGAGAAAATAAGAGAAAGCAGAAGGTAATTTACTGAGATCAGTAAGTTGAAAAATTTCAAGTCAGACTGATGAGGAAAAGAGGGAGAAGACACCACAAATGATCAATATCACGATTTAGAATTGGCATAAGTACAAATTCTATATACAGTGAATTAAAACAAAATAATATTGTGAATAACTTTAATATAAAAAATTCAACAACTTAAAAGAAATGGAGAAATTTCTTGAAACATACAATGCCATTCAAGAAAAAATAGAAAACCTGAATAGACATATATGGATTCAAGAAATAGAAGTTGGTTTAAAATCTTCCCACAGGAAAACCAGGCCCAGATTGATTCACTAGTTGATTCTAGTAAATCTTTATATGAAAAGAAACCAATACTATTTATCACAAATTGACAAGGAAATAATGTATTGCAACTCATTCTACAAGGAGAAGATCTCACTGACATAAAAAACCACACACACACACACACACACACACACTCTATAACACACAGACATAATATATCTCACATACCCAAAATACACAATATATGTATGTACGTATATATTGTGTATTGTATATGTATATTGTGTATGTATATGTACGTATACATATACATGCACATGTATGTATATGTACATATACATATACATGCACATGTATGTATACATACATATGCATATGCATGTGTGTATTGTGTGTGCATGAGATATATATATATATATATATATATATATATATAAGTGATATATTGTATGTGAGGCAGATATGTCCAATGGCTTGGAATATAGACTTTTGCACTGAAACTTTCAAAACATTACTTGACTACACAAAAAAATATAAATTCCTAGTGACAACAAGTATGGCTGAGACCCTGAATATATATATATATATATATATATATATATATATATATATATATACACACATATATATATACATATATATATATATACACACACACACACACACACACACGTTGTGTATGTCTGTGAGTGATAGTGTGTGTGTGATACAGTAAAAAAAACCCAAAAAACTGCAGAGCAACATCCCTTATGAAAACAGATGCAAAAATTCTAAACAAAATTTTAGCAAACTGATTCAATGAAGTATAAAAATAATGCAAGGTTGGTTTAACATTTAAAAATCTATCAATGCAATTCACCCTGTTAACACATTAATAAAGAAAAAACACATCATCAACTTAATACCAAAAACTCCATTTGAGAAAATCCATATTTGATTATTTTTCACAAATTTTGCTGTTGAATATTTCATCAAAATAAACTGCGAACCATGCCTCATTTCATATTAAAATTAACAATATGGGTAATTAACATAAACGTAAAATCAAAAACTATAAATTTTTTAGAAAAATTATAGGAGAAACCTTTTGTGACTTTGAGCTAGAGAATAATTTCTTTGATTTAACACCAGAATCATATAGATTAATTTGACCTCCTAAAAATTTAAAATGTCTGCTTTCTGAAATCACAGTTAAAACAATGAAAGAGAAGCCATAGACTGAAAGTATTTACTAAGCATATAACTGATTGAGTCACCATAATACATAAAAGAATTTCCTAAGTAAATTTTAAAAAACAATATAAAAATCAACAAAAGTAGTCAGGTGTGGTGGCTCAGGCCTCTAATCCCAGCACTTGGGAGGCTGAGGCAGGCAGATCACTTAAGGTCAGGATTTGGAGGCTGGCCTGGCCAACATGGTGAAACCCTGTCTCTACTAAAAATACAAAAATTAGTCTGGCATGGGGGTGCACACTTGTAATCCCAGCTACTCGGGAGTCTAAGGAAGGAGAATCACTCTAACCTGGGAGGTGGAGGTCGCAGCAAACCAAGAGCACACCACTGTACTCCAGCCTGGGTGACAGAATGAGACTCCATCTCAAAAAAAAGGAAAGAAAAGAAAAAGAAAAAGAAAAAAAAAAACTGACAAAAGTATTGAAGAGATGTTTTACCAAAGAAGATATATTAACATACTTGAAATAATTCATTAGTTATTAGAGATCTATAAATTAAACCACAGTGACATACCACTATCCACGTATGGAGTGGCTAAACTAAAAAATGACACTTATACGAAGCACTGGCAGATTGTCTGTATCAGCCAAAACCGAAAACAACCTAATTATCTGCCAGCAGGTGAATGGATAACCAAACTGTGGTATAGTCACGGAATAGGAAACTACTCGGAAGCAGAAGAGAATGACATCTTTACACACGCTACAAAATAAATGAATTTCAAAATAATTCTACCGATTAAAGAAACTAGACCCCAACAAATAAAAAGCATATATTCTGCAATTCACTTTAAATATGTTTCTAAAAAATGAAATCTAATCTCTAGTGAGAGAAAGCAGATCAGTTGAGGGATGTCATGAGCAGAGAACAACAAGCCAGAGAAATTACAGAGCATAAAGAAAATTTAGGGTAATGGACAAGATAATTATTTTGATTTTGTTGATGGTTTTTCATGAATGCATATGTCAAAAATTATCTATTTTTACATTTTAAATATGTGCACTTTATTGCTTGACAAAAAGGCTCTTAAATGTAAGAAACTGTGTTTATCAAGAGACATCACAAAGTCAGTAAAAGGATGAAGAAAAGAAACAAAAAAAAATAGCTATGAACACTTTTAATTAGTATATTCATCATTAGCATAAAAGTTTCCAGCTGCAGGTGCGGAGGTGCATTGTGTCCCATGAGCAAATGGCTTGATCAGCTCTGGGGACTTTTAACCGTGTAGTTTTAAGGATTGTCATAAACACCAGTGTTTAATTATGAGCAACTAGAGAAAACAATGATGAGAAAGGAAAATGTCCAGTTAGATACAATAAACTCATTAACTTTTTCTTCTGTGCTCTTAACTCCAAAGAATTCATGCTGAAGGTTTAAACCTGCATGTGATGTTGAGCGCTAAAGGAATATTACCAATCATGTGTTTGCCAGATCATGGTTCACCCAGAAGATATATGATGTCCTTTATTTCTCTCAGTATCATATGCCATTTTTAATTAAAATATTTATTTAAAGCATAAAATAATGTTCTCCTATGAAGAATCATGTAATTTGTAACTAGCAATTAGAATAACTATTATTACGTGGATTAAAAGGTATTGAGGATTTAAATTATCATGAATATGTCTCAACTGCTACCTTGATCACATCACTGAGAATTACCAAGTTATGCACAACTAAGTAGATCAGAAAAAATTTTAGCTGTTTTTTTAAAGATATTTATTATTAAGAAGTACATCATATGCTACCAAATCATTCTCATCTCTTTTTATTTCATAATTTTGTTACAATATACAGTTACAATAATGGAAATAAAATATTTCAGCCAAAGAAATAGCAGGATAAGACTATGGATTTGTACATTATCTTGCCAACATTTATATGGAAGATTTTCTCTGTAGACCTTGAATTTACATGGTAAATATTCAAACTCTATGGACTGAGTATATATCTAGAAAATATTTTATAACAGTCTAAGGCACTTTCTTTTATCTGACAAGTTATATTAAGTTTCCCCACTGACCTAATTATCACTTTCCTTTGAATCACAACAGGTCTCATGTAGCAATGTAAGAAAATAGCCAAAGGTTCTTGACCCCTCTCCTGAAACTAATCAGTGAAGCCCCTCAGCAAGCAAGACCATTTCAATAGCCATCTTAAATCTTTCATGAGGCTTCTGACATTCAGTTATGTCTGCATAGCTGCTTCTAGATGGCATGGTTCTTTAAAGCAATCATTTTTTACCATCTTTGTGTATGTACATATCAAATGCCTTTTAACACACCAGAAAGACTAAACATGATCTCAAAATTTCATTCTATGAGAGGAAAAGAATCTTCAAAGAAAGCAATAATTTTAGTATCAAAAATCACAATAACTTTTGCACCAACCTAAAAGTAGAGTGGGGCAGAGTTGTGATAGGGTTGAAAAATGACTGAAAAATAATGGAAATGTGAGAAAACACAGTAATAAACAAAGCAAGGAGGAGGGGAGACGATGAGAAAAGATTACTTCAGGAAGAGTTCAGGGAAGCAGTGAAAAAAAAAATTATTAAGTCCAAAACTGAGGAATGCTCAAGAATGGCCACTCACAAAAATACATGTCCAATAAAACTAACAGGACCTTTCTTAGCTTTTTAGTTTGCTTCAGTCAAATTATTCATATAAAGCACATTTCTCCACTCTATAGTTACCTATGTTCTGAGGTGAATAGTGTTTACATGAAAGTTGTTCTCATACACATTCAGAAAATGTTGAGACACCCTTAGAGATAGTGATACTGCTATAATTTCAATATATTATAGGATATATAATTTACTGGACAAAAAACAGGAACTAGGGAAAAATAAATTGCTATTAGAATTAGTTGCTTAAAAATTTGTTGGAAGGGCTAAAATAGCCAGTTCTAGTCTGGGACTTCAGAGTGATTCTAAGACTATCTAGAACCAGTCTACTTCTGAAGCAAGGCTATCCTAGGGTGGGCCATAATGCTTCCTCTCATACCAGAGAAGTCTTGGATAGCAAAAACTGAAACTGACACATGAAACTATATAATATGGAGGGAGCAGTAAGATCAAAGAGCTACTACCTCTTCCCGAAATTCAAAGAATAAACCCTCAGCCCTGTTGATCGAGAACCATGACATTTCCAAATAATATGTACAGCCAGAGTAAAGACAGAGGGTCTCACTTGGCTTTAATTTTCAGATATGATGAACAACATTTAACAGGTGAAATCTAATTAAAATTTCGAACCTTAGCTGCAAGGGAATTTGGAAATTTTGGTTTTAAGCATTCTACAGTTTCTAAATGAAGGAGAATAAAATATAGATTGAGAGACCCAATCATAATATTTTAACACATGAGGTAGTACATATATTTCCTAATTTTACATTTAGCAAAATAAAGTAAGTGTCCCATGAGTTTCCTACATATGGCACTGTAAATATGCATAGTTCTGTTAAATAATTAGTTGATTCTCCATTAATATCTATGGCCTTCAGGAAGTGAGATAATATGACTGATGGAGGTGACGTATAATATCAAGCAATTACTATTCCACAAACTTTATTTTGGCATTCCATAACAATGCAGGGCTCAGAAAATATCTGTATGTGTGAATTTAAATATAATATCTGCAATCCATTAGCTAAACACAAAACAGTGACTTTTGAATTTGGTGATTTTAGTAATTGCATATATATCCCAAATCTCATATGAAATGTGCTAAAGTGAATGATTTTAAAATATTGAATAAATATTGCATCTTCCTCACATTTACCTAACTTTTTTCACCCAGAAAGAATGGTATTTTGATAGAAGGACATTGTATAGGGGTCTGTTTGAATATAGAGAATCTACTAGCAAAACTTTATGTGAATTAACAGCTCCTAATGCACAATAAGATATGGACCCTTAGGGATTTTCCATTCACACTTCTATTTTTCCATCAAAGAAAATACAAACCAACACTTTCTTCAGTTAGATTCTTTCCATGTACCACAGTAATCTACCCTCAGAAAAGATGGTATTTTCTCATTAGAAATTGACATCATCACTATCACTGTTTAGCTCCTCAATACCTCTTACCTAGATAACATCGTACATTTCTGAATTGTTTTGCAACATCTCTAATTTCCCTCTCTATGCTCACAAATTCATCTTAAAACACAGCTCAAAATCTTTTACTTCTGTGTCAACTTTTCACTAGTTTAAATGGCTCCCCTTGTGTATCTTCCCTTTTTTAGTTCAATTTCTTGGACTAACTCAGTTCAAATTCCTTAGTTTATCACTTAATGTCAATCTTATTTCCATTATCCTACTTATTTAATATAGAATTTATAAAATGTATTTCATAGCCACCACATCATAGCCAATGTTTTTCCACATTTTTCTACTTCCCCACATTTTCTCGTGTTGCTCTCTACGTAGCATGTCTACTCTTCTCCAACTCCTCCTACTGGCATGAGTTCATCCTTCATAATTTGGCTCAAATGTCACCTTCCTTAGATTTATTTTCCAATCATTCTTGTGTTTTTTATTCTTCCTCTGAAATTTTACAGACATATTTTGGAGCTTCTTATGGCATATGTCAGTCCCTTTTGTTTAATAGTTATTTTCTGTCCTTTACTACACTGCAAGCCCTCCATAGTACCCAGGATAATGCCATATTCTGTGACACTAAGTTGTTGTTGATTGAATATACATATTCATAAATTAGTCTAGAGAAAGAAAAACTATCTGTTTATTAAAAACATGAAAACCACTGAAATTGCCGTCTTTTGTTTTCTTCTTCTGGCATCCTACAGAGAGTAGCTTAAAGCCATTTAACTAAGAAATAAGTCATACATAGATTTTTTTCACATTACTTCCCATAACTGCCTTTGTAGAAATCTGAGCTTTTGTTATAAATCAGAGTTCAAAGTTTTCAAATTCAGGGGAAAAATGGTATTGGGGTTATATGACAAAATCAATGAACAACCAGATTTAAAATAGCAGTTTATAAACTACACAGTTGTACATTTGTGATATTTAAGTTTATCTACTTAGAAATGTTTAAAATCAATTGGTATTTTAATATGTAAAAGCTATTTATCAAATTAATTTTTAAGACACAAAAATGTACTTCCTGTGAATGCTGAAAATAAATAAATAAGTGGATAAAAAACATTCATAAAACAGGTTTTCTTATTTTAATTCAGCAACACTGATAAAAAGTGAAATATACTCCCAACATCCACATGTCTATTACTTTATACATATTACTTGAAATATTAAATTTTTTAAATTAATATAAAATTATACATAATAAAACTTGTAATTTCAGTTTTTTGAAGTTTATATAAAATAATTTAAATATTTAAAATAATGTAAAGCTATTAATAAAAGCTGGGGAAAGTCAGATTTATTTTATTGTAATTTACACAGAATGTTAAAAGCCAGTTTGCATAGAATAATATTGAACACAAATATAATGTGATTTAAACACCAGGGAGAAGAATACACTATAAGTTGCCTCAAATACTTATTTAGGTATTAGGTTGAAACTACGAGGCTCAACATTATATGCAGAACAGCATTGCAAATGGGAAAGTTTTCAGTCTTTTTTAACTTGAAAATTTAAGAATAATAATATTATTTATATCCTGAATATTTTAAATTAACCTCTCCTCTCTTCTTTTTCTTCCTTAAGAAAGTTTCCTTCCCAGCCATTGCCATGGTTTTAATATAGATAGTCAACATTCTCACCCTTCTGACCTAAAGAGCTTTTTAATCTGCCTTCAGCTTCACTGTTACCAATTCTCTCTTCTACATTGCGTTATAAGGGATTATTCAGTACTGCATATCCGACAGATATTTCTTTAAGTGTTTTAATAAATGTTCACGTTTATACAAAGAAATTTCAAATTCATCTTGGATATGACTTGATGATTTCAGTCTTACACACTTTATCCAGACTCAAATTTATCATCCTCTCTTTGATTTTGTTTGAGCAGTTCAAAAACTATGTATTCCACCTGATCCAAAATAGCTTTTTGAGATTTTTGTTCTCTGAAAACTTAGAATCACACTGTTGGCCAAAAACAATTAATCATTTCTAAAGGATCTTTCTCTTTAAGAGTTCACTAACACATTAACAAATGACATATAGAAAAAAAAAAAACTCAATGTTGTTTGTTGGGACAAAGCATAATAAAATTTACACACAAATTCAATCACTTTTATAAGTATACATTAATAGTTCATAAAAAAAACTCTCTCTCTAAAGTAAAAAAATGGGATTTTGCAGTCAGATAAAAAAGCTACCACAGGTGAGAACTCAGTGTTTGGCTTCTCATTTTCAACTTCAGAAATGGTTTTATGGTTACGTTTGTTTGCTTCATATTGCTTTGCCTTTGTTGCTGAATGTGTTAGTGAAATTGAGGGGAACTAAGGATTTGCCAGTGACAGTAAAGGCAGCAGTCTCTGCCCTCACAGGGGTTAAAATGGGGACAGAAAGGATGGCACTTTATAGTTAAAGGTGAGAGCAGCAGGGAGGCAAATGAAGCCTCAAAACAGAGCTGAAAGTATATGGTTAAGTGCAAAGTGAAAAGATAGAAGGAGGCTGCAGCATGGATTCAATCAAGAGTGAATTAAAAAAATTTAAAAAAGAAGAAGAGAAAGAAGGAGGAGGAGAAAGAGGAAAAAGAAATTTCTTAAATTAAATATTGTGGAGACAGTTGACATTGAAAATGGAGCATAAGTCAACCCTGAGTTCTCCCTGAAAAAAGAAATATATATTTTTCTGAAAATAAAAAAAAGTCCTCTTCCTGCACTCTTGATTCCACATGAAATTACCTGAAAAATTTTGCAGGCATGGCTTGTCTCTATCGGTATTACAGATTTCTGAAGTAGGTCACTTTAAAATAATTCTTCATAAACGTTCTTGTTCATTCAGAAATCACTATGATAAAAATAATATAACTCATAAGTAGAAGTATGCCAGCTGTTCATGAAAGGTAATTTTTACCTTCCTGTGTGCCTGACCATACGAAAAAACTCTGAATTGAGAGTAGATTGCAAAGCATCAGAGTGATGTTCCATTTGATGACTTCTGATTTGTGTTGCTTGTAGTACATGTAAAGGGTAAGAAGAAAAGTTTCACAACTTCATGAAATTTCATACATGGAATTTCATAGTTGGGAGAATGATGAGGGAAGCAGATGGCATAATCATTTATTAAAAAATCAGCCACTTTCTCATATATCTGATAGCTCTTTCCTCATTCTTTGGGATTTGCATTTTAAATGATTAAGGATCCAGTAAGACAGCATGAAACCTCATTACAAAGATGTATCTTCAGGTCTCTGCCTGAAGGGAAAGTGGTGATTTTTCCACCTCATAGCCCTCAGTTTAAATGCCTGCTGATTTGTTTTATCTCTACTTACTTCAAAGTATTTCAGCCACATTAATGCAGCTTTTAACTATAGAAACCAACAGAATACAAAATCAAGCTTTTAGCTATATCCTAAAACAAACCAGAATATTTTTTATTTATGAAGTTTCTATTGTCGATGACAATATGTAACACATGAGGTTAACCAAGTGCTTCCTTTGATGCTAACATAAGAGGGGATAAAAAAACTCTATGATTTTTGAAGTTCATAATGAGAACTACATAGCAGATTTGCTTTTAAACAGATGTGGTGTCTTAACTACTGTTTTGACCTAAGACACTGAGAACAATAGTGGTAGTAGAGAGCATATATTCTCACTGTACATATAACAAAGCAATGTAATAATTAAGGTTTAATCAGAGCATTCTCTTGGGGCTTTCCCAATGATTGTTGAGGTAATAATGACATTATAGATTAGACAGCAAATTGCAACAAAATTAGGCAACAGCATCATAAAAAGCAATATTGATGTATAAAAGAATTAGGTAAACTTAGTCAATGAAGCATAACATCTTATTTATATTAACCTCCAGCAGGGCCCTCACAGTCCCAGGCATTGATCCAATCATTTGCTTGCCTAAGTATTTTCCACCTTCTATGCATCACTTACCTCTTCTCTCTAACACCCACTCTGTTCTATAGAAATGCTTTGTGTTCTCTCTTTTATGAAGAAAATACTGAGAAAATGAAGTGGAAGGCTATTCTCAGCAAAAGACAGTATTAAAGCAGTCAAAGCTGCATGCACATGAAACACTTTAGAATCTGTGGGCTGTTTTTATACCTGACTCAGTCCTAAAAAGTTAATTAAAGCATGGCAATCTTACCTACTTCACAGAATAGTAGATGTCCTAAGAGCATAAATCCTCTTAGTTGCTAGATAGGATCATATTTATCATAATACATATAAAGGGTAAGAAAGAAAGTTTCACAACTTCATGAAATTTCATATGCGGACTTTAACAGTCAGGAGAAGGATGAGGGAAACAGATGGCATACTAGTGCGTGCTTTTGTGGGTGCACACTTTCGTTGGTGTTTGTATATGTGTTTTCTTTTGATGGCTTATTCTATTTTTATTGTAATGGTGATTACATTCCAATAAACATTTTTCAACCCTACTTCCATTATTAAAAAAATATGTATTTTATAAGCAATATTTTATAAGCAATAGTGAGCATTGAAGTCACTGAAGATAATAATTTTCGTTCTCAGAAAAAGAGTATTTAATCCAGATGAATCTGGGAACATGAGAGCAGAGGACTTGAGTAATCTCTATAGATTCTACTGAGCAGAAGTTTTCTATCCTAATTCCTGTAAAAATATAAAGAATTATTACTCCCTGTCCAGTATATCATCAATGGGCATTTGGGTTGGTTCCAGGTCTTTGCTATTGTAAACTGTGCTACAATGAACATTCATGTGCATGTGTCCTTATAGTAGAATGATTAATAATGTGGCACATATACACCATGGAATATTATGCAGCCATCAATAAAGATGAGTTCGCGTCCTTTGTAGGGACATGGATGAACCTGGAAATCATCATTCTCAGCAAACTGACACAAGAACAGAAAATCAAACACCGCATATTCTCTTATAGGCGGGTGTTGAACAATGCGAACACATGGACACAGGGAGGGGAGCATCTCACACTGGGGTCTGTCGGGGGGAAAAAGGGGAGGGACAGTGGGGGATGGGTGTTGGAGAGGGATAGTATGGGGAGAAATGCCAGATATAGGTGATGGGGAGGAAGGCAGCAAATCACACTGCCATGTGTGTACCTATGCAACAATCTTGCATGTTCTTCACATGTACCCCAAAACCTAAAATGCAATTAAAAAAAAAAGAATTATTACTGTGGGTCTCAATACTCTACCCTGTGAGATGATAAATAAACCTTCAGGAGTTCCAGGAAAGTGATAGAGGCTATTAAGTCAGAGGCTTACAAGGAGACACAGTGACACCTAAGATACAGAGAAAATACAATAAAATTTACAAAAAAAGTGCTCAAAAATGTTTCCTTAATGTACAAATTTCCTCTAATTCTTCTCGGGCTAGTAACAATTGCCTCCACAGGTTAAAAAAGAGAAAAGTGAGCCAATCCCTATTATGTTAAAACACCAAAAATAATCTACCATAAACTTTTTAAAATGTACTTTATCTGTTAAAAACAAAAATAACTGGCTATTCAAGTGGGTTACCATCTGAACAAAATATAATTTTTTTAATAAAAAATATGTTCATATATAAAAGCAAATTTTTATAAAGATTCCATGTTGATATGGTTTGGTTGTGTCCTCACCCAAATCTCAACTTGAATTGTAACTCTCACAATTCCCAGATGTCCTGGAAGGAACCCAGTGGGAAGTGATTGAATTATAGGAGCAGATTTTTCCTGCACTGTTCTCGTGATAGTGAACAAGTTTCATGAGATCTGATGATTTTAAAAAGAAGAGTTTCCCTGCACAACCTCTCTTCTCTTGTGTGCCATCATGTGAGACATGCCTTTCACCTTCTGGTATGACTGTGAAGCATCCACAGCCACATGAAACTGTAAGTTTATTAAACCTCTATCTATTGTGAATTGCCCAGTCATAGGTACATCATTATCAGCAGTGTGAAAATGAACTAATACAGTAAATTGGTACCAGTAGAGGTGCTGCTGAAAAGATACCCAAAGATGTGGAAGCAACTTTGGAACTGGATAACAAGCAGAGGTTGGAAAAGTTTGGAGGGCTCAGAAGACAGGAAAATGTGGGAAATTTTGGATCTCCCTAGATATCTGTTGAATGGTTTTGACCAAAATACTGATAATGATATAGACAATGAAATCCAGGCTGAGGTCCTCTAAGATGGAGATTAGGAACTTGCTGGGAACTGGAGCAAAGGTGATTCTTGTTATGTTTTAGCAAAGAGACTGGTGGCATTTTGCCCCTGTCCTAGAGATTTGTGGAACTTTGGACTGGAGAGAGATAATTTAGGGTATCTGGCAGAACAAATTTCTAAGCAGCAAAGCATTGAAGAGGTGACTTGGAGGCTGTTAAAAGCATTCAGATTTTTAAAAGGGAAAGGAAGGTTTACAGTCTGACAATGTAATAGAAAAGAAAATCCCATTTTCTGAGGAAAAATTCAAGCTGGCTATAGAAATTTGCATAAGTAATGAGGAGACAATGTTACTCCCCAAAACAACGAGGGAAATGTCTCCAGGGCATGTCAGAGGTCTTTACAGCAGCCCCTCCCATCACAGGCCCATAGGCTTAGGAGGAAAAAGCGGTTTTGTGGACTGGACCCAGAGTCCTCGTGCTGTGCACATCTTAGGGACTTGGTGCCCTATGTCCGAGCCACTCCACCCATGGCTGAAAGGGGCCAATGTAGAGCTTGGACCATGGCTTCAGACAGTGCAAGCTTCAAGCTTAGGCAGTTTCCTCGTGGTGTTGAGCCTGTGAGCACACAGAAGTCAAGACTTGAGGTTTGGGAACCTCTGCCTAGACTTCAGAGGATGTGTGGAAACACCTGGATGCCCCTGCAAAAGTTTGCTTCAGGGCAGGGTTCTCACATGGAACCTCTTCTAGAGAAATGCAGAAGGGAAATGGAAGACCAGAGCCCCCACACAGAGTGCCTACTGGGGCACTGCGTGATGGAGTTATGAGAAGAGGGCTGTCATTCTCCAGACCCCAGAATGGTAGATCCACCAACAGCTTGCAGCCATGTATCTGGGAAAAGCCACAGACATTTAACATCGGCCCATGAAAGCAGCTTGGAGGGAGGCTGTACTCTGTCAAGTCACAGAGGCAGAGATGCCCAAGACCATGAGAACCTACCTCTTGCAACCGTGTTACCTAGATCTGAGAGATGGAGTCAAAAGAGGTCATTTGGAACTTTAAGATTAGACTCCTCCTCTGGATTTCAGACACTCACGGGGCCTGCAGTCCCTTTCTGTTGGCCTATTTCTCACATTTAGAAAGGCTGTATTTACTCAATGCCTGTACCCCCATTGTATCTAGGAAGTAACTAACTTGTTTTTTATTTCACAGGCTCATAGACAGAGGGACTTGCCTTGTCTCAGATGAGACATTGGACCTTGGACTTTTGAGTTAATGCTGAAATGAGTTAAGACTTTGGGGGACTGTTGGAAAGGCATTAGTAGTTTAGAAATGTGAGGACATGAGATTTGGAAGCGGCCAGGGTCAGAATTATATGGATTGGCTGGGTCTCCACCCAAATCTCATCTTGAATTATAACTCTCACAATTCCCACATGCCATGGGAGGAACTCAGTAAGAGGTGATTGAATAATAGGAGCGAGTCTTTCCCAAACTGTTCTCGTGACAGTGAATGAGTCTAATGAGATCTGATGGTTTTTTAAAGAAGAGGGGTTTCCCTGCACAAACTTTCTTCTCTTGTCTGCCATCATGTGAGACCTGCCTTTCACCTTCACCTTCTGCTAGGATTGTGAGGCCTCCTCAGCCATGTGGAACTGTAAGTCCAACAGACCTCTTTCATTTGTAAATTGGTTAGTCTCAGATTTGTTTTTATTAGCAATGTGAAAACAAATTAATACACATATACTAAATAATAGCACTGAATATTTGAAAGAAAACATTAATTCAAAAAGAAAAATACAAGCATTTGTGTTCCTTATTAATTGTGAAAATCAGTTCCATAATACAAAACATTTATCATAACCTTTTCATAAGTTGCTTTGTTGCCAATCAATCCAGGGCTTTTCATAGAAAACATCAGAATAAACAGAGATAGTCATGTGCTGACTTTATTTTAACACTCGCTTATAGAGCAAAATAACCTACTTGCCTTGTGTCACTGGCAAAAGATTTGATATCCTGAAATGTGTTTTCCTACTAAATGAAAATCTGTATTTTTTTTTAATTTAAATACAGATGAACAGGTAACATTTAACTTCCTTTCTGGTCAATATTTTTCTATTATTTGATCAATGGATAGAATTTAATGTATATTTATCTCTATCTCTGTGTCAGTCTCTCTCTCTCTTTCACATTCATGCTTTATCTGCAGGACTGACACAGTAAAAACCACCAGTCCCCTAAAATTTTTTGAAATAATTACCTGTCTTAGAAATTTTTCTCATAGGTGTTTTGTCCTCTAGATCTTTCACCTCCAGATGTTAATTCTTGCTGGAGTCCAATAGTGCATGATCCTTGAAAGATTTTTAAAATAATAATGCACAGAAACAAGAAAATTCAAGGTTGCTTCAAAGTTATAACTCACAAACTACTTAAGTAATTAAAAAACTAGAAAATATACCTGAATTAACTAGGAGAACTGAGGAAATTACGTAAGTAATTTAATAACATTATCGGACTAATTTAGATATATGAAATTAAAGCATCTTTCCGTAAATAGGATCCTCACATCTCTACTTCAACATATTTATTTTCTTTTTTTCTCTTCTTCACTTCTGAAATAGAGAACATGTGAGAGCGAACAACAAGTAGAGTGCATTTAGTAAGGGAAAAATATTAATTGCTTGAAAATGCAAAGTGAGGAAAGAAATCAATTGTGAGTAAACAGCACGGAATAAAACCTCTTGACCTTGTCAGATGCTTTATGGGAGAGACCCTTCAATCAGAAATTTGCTGATGCTAAATTATCACAGGATTTGATATATCTTTTAATAATTGAAAACTCCCACTCCTGGAAGAGAACCAGTTCTCTTAACAGCAGCTAATTTTTCAGAGTGGAAATTTAGTACCTGAAACGACTGCAGATTTATCCACTAAGGTTTGTATTCGTATTACACAGCACATCATATTCAGTATTAGGCTCTGATTGTAAATGGTCACATAGTCTTTTGAGATGCACTGTTCTGTGATATGTTATTCTAATTCCTAAAATGCTGTATATAATTTGGGTTCTTTAGTATCATTTCTTTCAACTTCCAACAATAAACAAAGATAAACGCCGTTAGCTACAACATCAGTTGCCTACATCTTGCATAAAAGTAAGATGCTAACGTTAAATTCATCAGGTGTTTTTGTACAAACATAAAGAGAATGATAATTAAAATTGTTCTTCAAACATTCACTTTATTTTACATAATATACAATATACTTAAACTGGTACCTTACTGTAGGAAAATTTGTCAATGTCCATCAAGCCTTTAAATCCATGTGGTCCATGTCTAGGAAATTATCTTCTAGATATAGTCATATATGGACATGTGTCCGAACAAAGTTACTCATTACAGCATTATTTTTTAATTTATTACTTTTATTGTGGAAAAATACCAAAAGTTTACATTTTAACCATTTTAATGTAGTGCAGTGATATTAAATATATTCATAATGTTGTGCAACCATCACCATCATCCATTCCCATAACTCTTTTCATCTTGTAAAACTGAAGCTCTGTTCCCACTAAATAACTTCTGTTTCTTCTTTCCATCTAGCTGCTGGCAACTACTATTTTACTTTCTCTCTCTAGGATTTAGCCTAATCTATCTACTTTATATAAGTGGAATCGTACAGTATTTTTCTTTTTTTGACTGGCTCATTTCACTTGACGTCCTGAAGTTTCATTCACATAATAGCATGCATCATAACATTTTTCTTTTGAAGACTGAATAGTAGCCCATTGTACATGTATTTCCTATTTTGTTTATCCACTCTCTGTCTGTGGAAAATTGAGTTGCTTCCACATTTTAGCCCTTGCTGCTACTGTGAACATGGGTATGCAAATATCTCTTTAAGATACCTTCTTTTAATTATTTTAAGTACCTACACAAAAGTAGGATTGCTGAATTATATAATAAATCTGCTTTTAATTTCTTGAGGACCTCCATACTGTTGTTACCCACAGCAGCAGCTGTATCATCTTACATTTTCCCACCAACCATGTGTAAGTGTTCTAGTTTCTCTGTATCTTTGCCAACACCTGTTATTTTTGATGTTTTATTTTTATTGTTTTCACACACTCCTACCAGATGTGAGGTGATAGTTTTTATTTGCATTTTCCTAGTGATTAATGAAATTGTGCGTCTTTTCATGTGATTATTGGATATTTGTATATCTTCTTTGGAGAAATGTTAAAGTCTTTGGCTCATTTTTGAATTGGGTTGCTTGGTTTATTTTGTTGTCCTCTTGAGGACTTCTCTACATATTCTGGATATTAAACAGATATATTATTTACAGATATTTTCAATCATTATTTGGGTTACCTTTTTACTCTATTGATAGTGTCCTTTTACACACATTTTTTAAAAACTTTTTTCAAAAATCACATTCGTCAATTTTTGCTTTTGTTGACAGTGTCTTTAGTGTCATATTAAAGAAGTAACAGACAAATTCAATTTCATGAAGCTCCTTTCATATGTTTCCTTGTAAGAGTTCTATTGTTTTAGGTTTACATTTGGGTCTTTAATCCATTTTGAGCTAAATTTTGTATATTATATTAGGCGAGGGTTCAAATTTATTCTTTTGCATGTGAATATTAAGTTTTCCCATAACCGTTTGTTGAAAAGACCGTTATTTCTTCATTGAATGGTCTTGCCACCCTTGTCAAAAATCATTTGACTCTGTATGTGAAGGGTTGTTCTTCTAGGATCTCTATTCTATTGCATTGTTCTGTATGATTGTCTTTATGATACTATCACACTGCATTGATTACTATAGCTTTTCAGTAAATTTTGAAATTAGAAAGTGTGAGTCTTACAGCTTTGTTCTTCTTTTCCAATATTTTTTGGCTATTGGGGTCCTTGAAATTCCATATTAATTCTAGGAAGAGCTTTCCTATTTCTACAAAAAAGTCATTAGGGTTTAATAGGGATTGCATTGAATCTGTGGATCACTTTGTATAGTATTGATAACATTAACAGAGCTTTCAAATTAGATGTAAAATTATCTCTATTCACATATTATGTAATGTATATAGAAAATCATAAAAATTCTACTAAAAACTATTATAATTGGTCACTGAATTCAGCAAATAGCAGAATAAAATCAACACACAAAAATCAGTTGCATTTATATACACTAACAATGAACAATCTGAAAGAAAATTATGAAAACAATTCTCTTTACAATAGCATCAGAAAGAATAAAATACTTAAGAATTAATATAACCAAGGACATAAGAGACATGTAAAATAAAATCTACAAAACACTGCTGAAATAAAGTAAAGAAGACATAGATAAATGGAAACACATCCCATATTCATTGATTGGAAGACTTAACATTTTTAAGAGGTAAATGTTATCCAAAGCAGTCTATTAATACATATTGAATATATTCCCTATCAAAGTCCTAATATCTTATTTTGTCATTTAAAAAAAGTTCACATCCTAAGATTGTTTCAAAATAGTAAAAGTATTGAAAGAAAATCTCAAATTGATGACTCATGTGAATATGTAATACAATTACTCTAGATGATTTTGCTGGGAATTAAATAGCTAGTCTAGAGACACCTAGGAAATGCAAAATGACTTTTACTTGAGAGTTTAATACCTATGATACCTAATTAATAACCTTTTTCTATTCAGGTGTATGTAGAAAATAGAAGAGGGAAGTTAAGAGAATACATATAAAAGATGAAGTCATTTTAGTAAAAACAATAGAAAAAAACTAAGCCTCAGTCTGGAATTAACAACAAAGTCTAATAGTACTATCTTCTGAAATGCAAATTAAAACCACATTTTGTATCAGTCACAATGGCTACTACTAAAATGTCAGAAAACAACAGATGCTAGGAAGGATGCAAAGAAACGTGAACACTTATACACTGTAGGTGGAAATGTAAATTAGTACAACCTTTACAGAAACAATATGGAGATTTTTCAAAGAACGAAAAATAGAACTACCAATTGATTCAGCAATCTCACTACTGGATGTATACTCAAAATGAACGAAATTATTATATCAAAAAGATTCCTTATACCTGCACTTGCCTATTTACAGCAGCACTACTCACAATAGCAAAAATGAAGAATTAACCTAAGTGTCCATCAATGGAGGGCTGGATAACTAGATAAAAAAAATGTGGTGTGTGTATACACAAATCATATATTATGGCATATAGCTCAACAATAAAAAAAAGGAATGAAAATCATGTCTTTTGCAGAAATGTGGATGGAACTGGAGGCCATTATCCTAAGCAAAATGACTCAGAAACAGAAAGTCAAATACTGCATGTTTTTACTTACAAGCAAGAGATAAACAAAGGATATGCATGAATATTTAGAGTATATAGAGTGTAATAATAGACACTGGAGACTACAAAAGATGGGAGAATGGTATAATGGTGAGGACTGAAAAATTACCTATGGGATAGAAGATTCATTCTTCAGGTGATGGGTGTACTGAAAGCTCACACTTCACCACTACAGGGTATATGCATGTAAGAAATCTGCATTTGTATCCACTAAATCTAAAATAATGAAAAGCACATTTAAGGAAAAATAAATAGGCCAGGCACAGTGGCTGACACCTATAAACTCAGCACTTTGTAAGGCCAAGGCAGGTGGATTACCTGAGGTCAAAAGTTCGAGACCAGGCTGGCCAACATGGGGAAACCTCATGTCTCCTATAAATGCAAAAATTAGCCAGGCGTGCTGGTGGACACCTGTAATTCCAACTACTTGGAAGACTGAAGCAGGAGAATCGCTTGAACCCCAGAAGCAGAAGTTGCAGTGAGCCAAGATTGTGCCATTGCACTCCCGCCTGGGTGACAAGAGTGAAACTCTGTCTCAAAAAAATAAATAAATAAATAGTACTATCTCCATTAGTTGAAAGATAGAACAATAAAATAAATATATGAAAATGAATTATGTTTAAAAAATTTAAGAAAGGTACATCTCCATTTGTGAAAAAATACCTTTGTCATATTTATTTAACAGACTACGTTGAACACTTACTCTCCACTAGGAAGCACGAGATGCTAAAACTACAATGATTAATAAGACAAAGCTCCTGCCCTCAAGGAACCTAGTGTGAGATGTAGAATGGTTTGATAGATGCTACAGTTGTTGTTAATATCAGTAGAGGTTAGTAATTGTGGAGTCTTTATGTCTGGCTTGTGGAAAGTGGTTAGGACTGACTCTTAAAGAGTGATTTTCTCACTAAAACTTGAGAAATCTTACAAAATTTTAAGCAAGAAAGTGACAATCTGATTTGCTCTTTACTTAGCCAAAAAAACTTCAGTGAAAAAGAGAAATAGTGACTTAAAAGAAGTAACGTGTAGACCAATCCTTTGGACCCATAAGAAGAAACTTAAATTGTTGTAGAAGCTGCTTCCAAAACCAATGCCAGTGAAATTGGCAGCACAGACACTAAGCAAAGTGTTTATTCTTATGTCTGTATTTCACAGGATCTACTCCCGGCAACAATTTCCCCTGGTGTCTTTCCTGCCAAATTACATGTATTTTCTTCATCTAAAACTATTCAGACAAATACTGTAATCTTAGGTCAGTATAGTCCCCCAGATAACCTAATACTGTCTTACCTGAGGATGTATTATAATGCCAAATTCTGACAGAAGAAAGGACAGTTTTGAAGTAGAGAGACACCAAATTGTATGATATATTTTGAAAATAATTTCTCAAACATCTTAAATGACACTTTCTCAACCTCTTGAGAAAGTTATAAAATAGGAATAGTAATTATTTCATAGGATTTTTGAGAGGCTTAAACAAGGAAAAACATTATGAATTACAGCATAAGCCCAATAAATTTATGTTCTTTTCCTTTTTCTCCTCAAATGTGTTAATCATCTTATTGGACTAATTAAACCCTTTATTCCAATCTTTTGATTTCACTCTAGGTATTTGTTTGCTTGTTGTTTTTCTTATTAACGAGTTGGACAGCCATTGTTCTGGTGCCTTTTTCACTCACTAGACTCATAATCTAATGCAAGTCTTCACTTCTTTGCAATTGAAGATATTCATTTGAAAAATAAGCACATTAAAGCTTGTAATCCCTGGGATCCCCCACCCCTTTTTTTTCCTTTTTTTCTGAAACAGGGACTTGCTCTGTCCCTCAGGCTAGAGAGCAGTGATGTGATCTTGGCTCACTGCAATCTCTGGACTCAAGGGATCCTCCTTCCTCAGCCTCCCAAGTAGCTGGGAACACATGTGTGTAACATCTTGTTCCAATAAAGAATGATTTTTTTCTAAAATGAAATGAGAATTAATAGCATATTAAGCACCAAAACATAAATGAATGGGGAAAGTAAGTATTCATTATAATGTAAAAGAAACTCCAAAGTCTGGAATAGAAGTATGTATAGAATTATTTCAATGCCTGAGTGATGGACTAACGCAAGTAACAAATAGGCAGAAATAGATCCTTTTAAAGGCAGTATTCCACAAGAGTCTATTTACCTGATTTTAATACTACAACCAGAACTGTTAATCAAATGATTAAGCTGGGTTATAATCGCCAGATAATCTGTGATGTCTCATATTATCTGGCAATTATGAGTCAGGAGTTAATTTTGAATTTAAGACAAACAAAATGTTTTAGTATAAATATATCCTATGCCATATTTGGTATATACTTATACTACAAGGGTATTTTTGTTTTTTATCTGAAGTTCAGATTTAATTGGACATCCTATTTTTTTTTTACTATCATCTATGTTCTTTTTATATATATATATAGTTTTTATTGCATTTTCGGTTTGGGGGTACATGTGAAGAACATGCAAGATTGTTACATAGGTACACACGTGGCAGTGTGATTTGCTGCCTTCCTCTCCATCACCTATATCTGGTATTTCTCCCCATGCTATCCCTCCCCAACTCCCCACCCCCCGATGTCCCTCCCCTTTGTCCCCCCAAATGACCCCCGTGTGAGATGCTCCCCTCCCTGTGTCCATGTGTTCTCATTGTTCAACACCCGCCTATGAGTGAGAATATGCGGTGTTTGATTTTCTGTTCTTGTGTTAGTTTGCTGAGAATGATGGTTTCCAGGTTCATCCATGTCCCTACAAAGGATGCGAACTCATCGTTTTTGACCTATATTTTTATTCTAGGTTAACAACCCTAACAGAATTCACCAGATACATTACCTATATTTAATAATACATTAAAAAGTTTTCTAGCTCAAGATTTCATTAAGAAAAATTAGCCCTTTATCAGATAATTAATTCATCATTCATTAGTTTATTATGTTAAAAGAGTCTCAGAAGTCAGATCTAGTGCTGGGTATTTGGGTATTCAGTATTTAATAGAAGACAAGGTCATACCCTCATGTACTTCATACAGATATACTAAACAGAGATAAATGGCACAAGTAAAAAAATGATTTTTAATAGGTCTTGATGTGCCTCCAGTTACCATTTACTGAGAAACTTGTGATAACTACTAACATTCATAAATGTTTAAAAAGTGATTTCCTGAAATTCCACCAAATGCTTTTAGAATTATTGAATATATTCTAAACCTCCCCCCCAAAAAAAAACCCACACACACATTAAAAGTAATTAACTGACCAAAATGGTAGTATCCTAAATCTCTCTGGAATTTTTAGAAACAGGTTCATCTCCTGATTCAGGCAACAGCACTGTCCCAGCTTCTTGCCATTCTCTGTGCCTCATTGTGTTCTTATCCAATCAGACTGCAAGACTTTGTTTTATGGTCTTTATTGTTGACTGTATTTGTTTATGATCTTTACTTGTTCATTCTAAGAACCATTACACTATACTTTAAAAGAAGAAGAAAAGAAAAACACACACATCCTGTCTCTATGACTGTCATTGCAGCACTTTCTGTTCTGTGTGTCTGCAGAGAACATATTTTCTGGGTCACAGCCCCCTTCTATGAGTGTGGCTCTGGGAAAAAGCTCATAACTTCTTTGGTAGAAAGAGTCACCTCTTAATTAGAGTATATTCTGGAAATAGATGTAGGCTTTACATAGAATTATGGAATTTCTTGTGAAACACCATTAAACTTCTCTTTCACTATTCCTCTCCCCAATCTTACTTCCCTACAAAGCAAAATACTGCTGGATGTTCAATCACTTTATGTCTCAGATTCTGGGAGTTGCAATGCCACAAAATTAAACTGTACTTGTCACCAAACACTTCCAAATAGATCAGAAATGTTACTTATTTTGCTAATCCTGGCAGTGTCCATTTACAAACATAATTAATAGTTTTTATATTAAAGAACATGCTTCAAATTCAAACAGCTAAAGTATGTATGATTATATGTTTAAAGATCAAAAGGCTATTGTTTTATCAATTTTAAGACCATTTTGAAATACATGTTAATAAATAATAACCATAGGTAATTCTGTTCTTACACATTGATTGAGGTAATGTGATAAAAATGGAAAATGGAAATAGCTTGGGATGAAGAAACCAAGTTTTTAACTGTAAAAAACTATAAGACATTTAGAAAATTATTTATGATTTAGAGATCATGAATAATTTTCGTGATTTCTGTTTCTCCATCTATTTCAAAGGTGGGAATGGTAGAAGGTAAGGGGAAATAGGGACATAGTTTACTGTATAATCTAGATGCTTTTCATCTAAGCCTAAATTCTATTTATTACATTCTAGTGATAAATGTTTAGGCTTATTTTAAAAAATAATCCATTTTGGGAATTTATGAGTAAGTACACATTAATCTTCTCTATCTCCAATCCAATTCAAACGAATTCATTAAATATCTACCAAAGGTTGAATGTGTATAAAGTATTAGTCTAGGTACAGCATACTTTTCTCATTATTAACTGGAAATAAAGTGTTCTCTATTTTCTTATTTAGACATCTGCAAGGCTGTAACATCACCGTCTTAGTAATGTTCAATTGTGATTGTAAGTGCACAGCCCTAAGAGTGATACACTGAGGAATATTTCAGTGGCTGAAGAATGTAACTTAGATAATCTTCTTCCTGGAGGAGTCCAGAAATTGTTATGGCTTCCACCCCATCCCCTGAAACATCCACACATAACTTTGAGACCTTGCCACATAATTAATCTTATCAGTTCTGCTAGATGCTACTCTTGGAATGATATTTACATAGACCATAATGATCTTACATATTTTGGTTTTTAAATACAGTAATTAAAATACTGGAGATGGTGGGAAGGAGTCTAACACTCTCATGAGTACAGAACTGGGTAAAAGTGAGCTGAAATAGCAGATCATTTTCTGAGACTTGTCAGTATACACGGTCTCATTATCAATTCCTCTTTGCATTGTTCTCTCACCTTGATTGTCTTTGGCTTCCTATTTCTTGTTTCTGTGATCCTCTGATCCTCTTGTCAATCAGTTGCTCACTTCACATATTCTGATTCTTTGGCTCCCACTTCTCTCTGACCAACCTCTGGGTTACCTGCTACAGTGGAATAAATAGTGATTTCTGTCTTCACCTGCTGAAAGTTCCAAGTACTTTAATATTTCACACTTGCTCTCTTTCCCAAGTAACTTTCTCCAACATCCCAAATGATCAATCATTTCTAATACAGGTAATAAATGTGTCAACACGCTTTTTAAAGTGTTACATTTTCATGGCACTCACTACGGTCAGAAATAATACCTCAATATCTGAGAGTTAAATTGCATATTTCAAAAGCGTCCATTCATCTATCCATACATATGGGGAATGAAGATAATTGCTGCACATATGCTGATCTTGTCCTTAGAGCTTTTCACACATCAGGAACAAGGCCACTTTTTCCTCATTAGTGCAGCAAGCACCTGTCCACACATTGTGATTTTTAAAGACAGTGAGAAGATCTTGTTGCTTCTCCTAAAATCTTTTCCCATGCCTGTAATTCCTCTAATTGGGCAAAGCCTTTTGTAAGAGAATGAATAAATGGCTGATATGAGATCATTTCCTAAGAAAGGATTTAAAAATTGAGAGGAACCAGAAAACATGAAGACGCTCCACAACATGAACCTGAAGATGAAGAGGGATATAAATGAGATGTTTCATAAAAAGGAAATCTTAATTGGAAAGAAGAAATTTGAGAGCAGTAAGAAAAAGATACGCTCTTTCATTTTGATGGTTTTCTTTTTGCTTACCCTATGTTGCTTTATGTCTGAACACCCTGAACACTGCCTCCACTGCTACTGCTGAAAGCACTCCTTAAATATAATTTATATAAAATATCAAAGGAATTATACCTAATGAGTGACTTATTGGTAAGAGTGTACTTCTTTGGCTATAATTGGGAACTATTTTAATTGAGTTGACCTAAAGCACATTTTAGTATTCTTCCAATGCCTAGGCTATATAAACTGTTTCAGAAAATGTGCATAGGCATTTATGAGGGACAAATGAATAGCATTATTCCAAATGTCCTCAAATTGAAATAATTTATCAAAATCCATGTTAAATTTCTCCTTATATTAAGCTTTTATTTAGCATAAAAGCTAAATATCATCAGGCTACTACAAAAATCCACTTAAAAATAATTTAGTTTTATATGATAAAAAAATGTAAATGTGTTATTAAGACACGTGTTTACCCAATATTAATTAACTGAAAGTTAACAGATTGTTCTTACTAAACATCAATTGATAAAAATAAACATTCAGAATTATATTAATGGTATTGTCAGCTATAAGTTCAGAGAAAGACATGGTAAAATCAATCTCAGGGAAGCTGGTGAATCATAAAGGTAGAGTAAATCGTTAGAAAGATGGTAAATAACTTTTAACAGCAAATGACGTAGGGTACTGACATAACTACTTTACCAAATGGACAACAGAATAAACAATAAAAGTCTGATGAGAGCTAAAGTAAATTTGGAAGACATTCTATCTGAAACAAAAAGAAGTATTATATCAAGACAGAAAATATAAAATTTTAATTATAAATAAGTTACATTTATTTATTGTCTCTTGACAATATACAATTTGCCAAATTGTTTACAGGGTTCTAGGGCCAGAACTCTGTGTTGCACTTCTAAGTTTTCCTATGCAGGATCATATTTAGGAGTAACCTTAGAGTATTACAAATGAAATTTTACTGTTCCCTAAAAGGTATATTAAATATTCCTTATACATATATGCATATGTATCTGACAATATCATTGACTATTTTTATATTTTAATGATTGTTTCAACTGCTAAATGTGGAAACACACTTTAAACATTGTCTAAGGCAATATTTTGCTTCGTATCTTATCAGGATAAAGCAATAACTTTCAAAAATCTTTTTAACTATTAAAAAAACTTACATATTAAGTTGAGCCTCAAGTGAGGTACTTTTTAATCAAGGCTTCTTGATTTATATGTCTTATTAATCTAGTTCAACTCAAATAACCACTTATTGAGGACAGAATCAATGGAAGACACTATGTAAGGTAAAGTGTTATTGCATTTAGTTTTAAATATGAAGGGCAAGAAAATTGTACATGTTAACAGTAAGAACAGAGAGTTCGAGAACCATGTCTACTACCATAAACATGTAGACATGTTTATTTCACTGTTCCTTGAGGTCTCCCTGCATTCTGTCCACACCTTGACAATTAGCCCTGGTTATATACCATCCTTAAATTATCCTAATGTGTTTGTCATCTCTTTCCAATTGGGAATGACACAATTACGCAAACAGGAACCTGTTTAGGTGGCTGTTCTTCAGTGCCTTAAGCATGCTCTATTTCAGCACCACAATACCATGCCATTAAAAAAATAAGTCTCTTCAGGTCAAAGAGCCCCAAATCAGATCAGAAAGATTCTTCATATAGAGAAGAAAAATATAGCACATATTTATGAATAAGAATAATAATATATTATAAATTATTGTAATAAATGATATATTGCAAAATAATGTTTAAATAAAGTATCCCAGTAAATGTATGACAAGTTATACTAGGGCTTTATAAACTATCAGTGCTTGCTGTTTGGACATCATTTTTTTAATGTAAATGAAATAAATTGCATAAGCTCATGTTTTGGAGATAGAAGAGTCAAAAATATGAAAATTTGCTAATCTGGCTTTATTTTAATAAAATTGAAAATTTCAAAGATATATATATTGCTATATAATAAATTTTTGGTGAGCATCCTACTTTGATGTTGATTTATTTTTACTGTGGAAAAAAACAAAAACAGTATTTTGTTTCTGAAAGAAATGCAAAGTACTTTTTGTGTAGACAACCTGTTTATCTTGGCATCTGACTCACTCTTTCCCCTACCCAGATCTTGCATTTTCAATGTAATCTTCTACCCTACCACCTAAAAATAGCACAGACATTTATTTCAACATATAATGTGATTTTCACTTTTGCATCTCAAAAGCGATGCAAAAATACTTATCCTCTTTCTTCTATCTGAAACATATTTTGCTGACATCTTTGATACTCAAAGTAAAATCTTCCTTCAACTCAATTCAGTTATTACTTTTACTAAGTCTACCTTCTGATCATCTCAGTCTAGAGTTTTTTCTATTATCTGTCCATATCATTCTTATGTTGTAATATTTACATGCACTAATCTTTTCTTTGTACTGTTATTAAGTGTGTACCTGACTTAATCTTCACACTGAAAATGTGAAGGAGATCAGAAGGATGAAAGGAATTCTATGTACTAAAGTGAGGATGGGTAGAGGATTAAGACGAAAATGTAAATTGGGATAAGTGTTGGCACTCAAGTGTGAAGCTAAGGCACATAACTTCAAGTCAGTAAACAAAGAGAGATAAAAATCAATTTTTTTTTATTTTGAACTCTCAAAATACTTTTAAACTAAAGGTTAAGAAAGGTGAACATTTCATATGGTGGACAATTTTGTATTTCACATGTTGTTCCCCTTAATAGTTGGCCCATAGTTGTCATTCAAAACAAGAATGCTGGACTTAACACATGGAAAAACATCGTTTACAAAGCAATTAACTGGAAAGGAGTACTGAATCAATTATTTAAAAATTTAATGAATCAGAATAGTTACTACTGAATAATTTAACTGCTATATTTTTCAACAATAAGAACACATTTCTAAATAAACTCAAAATGAGTTTGAGATTCTTATACGAATATTTTCTCATTCCTTCTGCCAGAATCTATTGTAATCACCCCTTCTTTTCACTAGAATAAAATGTTTTTAGGCTACTCATCAAAAATACCATAACATCACATTTAATTATACTTGGCAAAACATGAAACATAAGTCACTTATAGGCATCGATTTTTTTCAAATATCAGTATGAACTAGTATAATATTGTGCAGGTTTTACAGATTGTATTTAAGATCTATTTTTCAACACTCAACATGTGTATCTGGATCACTGCACCCAATATTGCATCACAAATATTGAAGCACAACTCAGTAGCTATGTTCCAGATATATCCCACTGACATTTTCTATAATGCAAAAAGGGTGACATCTGCTTCCTTTCGTATTCATTTTCATAAGAACATCCCACTTCTCTTTTTTTTTTATAAACCATCAATACATATTCTAAAATAAGATACAGCCTTCGGATGTAAACCCAAGAGTTCACAGACTGAAAGATCTGCTTCCACACCTGTATGTTTTTGGCAGAAAAATGCTTCATTTGGATAGAGAAAAAAGTAGACTGGGAGCCAGGAAGTCATATAATGTGCTTTGGCAGCTTTTCTATGCCGTCGTATTTTCATTTTTAATCTCTACAGATAATTCACAGAGAAAGAATCTCCTAATGTGTTGCTAAAATATGTATTATATTGACAGCCAAAATGAAAACTCACTCTGTTTTCTTAGATGTTTAAAAAGATAAAACCAAGATGTTGTGGCATGTTAAAGTATGAAGAAAGAAACATATATTGCAAATTAATATTAAAATATTTTTCATATGCTCTTCAGCTGCAACAAGTACAAGATTTCAAAAACATAAACTCTAATGACTAACAAGTTGTTCTGAATAGATTTCAGAGAGACAGCAAAAGAGAAAAAGTATAATTTTATGTATTTCAGGAGGTTTCAAACTCTGATTGATGTTTGTTATTTCCACCTCATTTTTTATATACTGTTTCTCATTCCTTCTTCCAGAATCTATTTTTCATATAAATTTGTGTTATGCAACTCAGATGTTAAAAAAGCATTAAAATATAGTGCTCCTACTTTCCTTCCTTTCTCTCTCTTCCCTTCCTCCTTCTTCCTTTCTTTTATTTGTTTGAGCATTTCATGAGTATTTTCTGTATACTAGACCCATGCTAAGGGTAAGACTTTCAAGATAGAATACAACTTATAATTAAGTGTAGGAAATTGATACTATTAAAGTAGGCTTTTTAAAAGATGTATTCAAGTAGAAGTAAGATGATTATACCCAACCAGCTTAATGAATTAACATTCATGCTATCCTGGCTACTGTGGCCTCCATATTAAATGGTATTCCAAGTTCACTAATAGCATGTCATTTTTTAATCTAAAGATAAATGGATTTGGTGATAACTTTATAGTGTTTTTCTTTCACATAATTTTTGTTTGTTTGTTTTCTTAAGACGGAGTCTTGCCCTGTTGCTGATGCTAGAGTACAATGGTGCAATCTAGGCTCACTGCAACCTCTGCCTTCCATGCTCAAGCGATTCTCCTACCTCAGCCTCCAGAGAAGCTAGAACTACAACCATATGTCAACATGCATAGCTAATTTTTATATTTTTTGTAATGATGGGGTTTCGTCATGTGGTCCAAGCTCATCTCCAACTCCTGAGCTCAGGTGATTTGCCTACCTCAGCCTCCCAAAATTCTGGGATGAGTCCTGTGCCTGAGCCACCATGCCTGACCACAGAATGTTTATTTTAACCTTCTTTCTTTTAAGTAATATATAACATTTATTCGTTTTTTTCCTAATCATCTAATGCAGGATACACCAGCCAAAGTCAAGCATTTTAATCAAGATTTTGAAAACATCCATCTCCATCACAAACTTCTTTAGTGATTTCTGGCAGTCTGTAGTTCACCAGAAACCAAAAAGAAATTATTAACTTAATTGGTTGGAAACTCCTGAAACAATATTCCTAAATCACACTCACATGTTTTATATGTCTAATTGCAACTGCTTCCCCTTATGATCTAAGGGGATTTCTTTGGATAATCCCTCCCTATAAGCCACCATACCTAGCACTTTTCATGTATGTGGTTTGAGCTAACATATTGTTGGAAAATACTAATAAAAACATTTTCATTGGGAAGAAAGTTTTAAAAGAGTTGGGATTTGAAGGATTAGATAGATAGCACCCTTCTTCTTTCCTTCCTTCCTTTTTTCCTTCCTTCCTTCCTCCCTTCCCTCCTCTCTTTCCTATCCTTCCCTTCCCTTCTTTTTTCCTTCCCTCCCTCCCTTCTTCCTTCCTTCCTTTTTTCCTTCCTTCCTTCCTTTTTCTTTCTTTCTTTATTTTTTCTTTCTTCTTTCTTTCTATCTATCTTTCTTTCTGTCTTTCCTTCTTTCTTCAGAGTCTCACTCTGTCACCCAGGCTAGAATGCAGTGGTGTGATTTCTGCTCACTGTAACCCCTGCCTCTCAGGTTCAAGTGATTAATTTTTGTATTTTTGGTAGAGATGAAGCTTCTCTATGTTGGCCAGGCTTGTCTCTAACTCCTGACCTCAAATGATCTACCCACTTCAGCCTCCCAAAGTGCTGAGATTACAAGTGCGAGCCATTGTACCCAGCCCACATCCTTCTTAAATTCTGAACCAAATCCAAAAAGCAATAACATCAATTGAAGAAAAAAGAAAAGTCACCTTCATTCCTGATAGAGCTATTGGAGAACATACCTCAGTGTGAGAGGCTTCATGTGGTAGCCCACATGTGTAGAACTTGACCAGCTCTTCAGAGGAGGTGTGGAATTACTCCTCTGGATAGATGCATAGAGAAGATGCATCTATCCAGATGCCCAACTCACACTAATTTGACTGTTAAGTGAGAGTGGATATAACTAGGGATTTCTTTTCTATAATGGTGAAATTTTCTCTATCCGCTTGAGAAATGCAAACCAATGGCTAGCATTTGTAAATGAATTAACACACTTCATTTCAAATCAGAGCCGTAAGACAGATGGTCAAAAGACCAAAGGAAATCCCCTCTAATGTGAACCAGAGAAATTGGAAAGCGTTATCCTACCAAAACCCACAGAAGAAACTGTACACATTTCTGTCAGAAAGCACCGTAGATTCAATACCATATCTTTTATGCTACCATGTTGGTTACCCCCAGAAAGCCAATAAATTTTTCTGGACTTCTTTCAGCTGGCTAGTTTTCCGTCTTCATTTTATTATCACAAGAAACATGGAGGCCATGATTACAGGGGAAATAATCCAAATATTAAATACTGATTATAGTGTACAGTAATGCACAACATCATATATATTTTATGTCAAATGTGAAGAGAAGAAGGAGAAATTTTCTGCTATGTAGTAGACCTTACTTTCTGACTGGCTACATAGCAGCAATTAAGACAATATGAATACACTATAAATAGGCAATCTTAACAACAATAGTGGCTGGGCACGGTGGCGCACATCTGTAAGCCCAGCACTTTGGGAGGCCAAGGCAGTTGGATCACCGGGTCAAGAGATCAATACCATGCTGGCCAACATGGTGAAACCCTGTCTCTACTAAAAATACAAAAATTAGCTGGGTGTGGTGGCACCTGCCTGTCATCCCAGCCTCTTGGGAGGCTGAGGCACAAGAATCGCTGAACTCAGAAGGCAAAGGTTGCAGTGAGCCGAGATCATGTCTCTGCACTCCAGCCTGGCGAACAAGTGAGATTCTATCTCAAAAAAAAAAGAGAGAATTTTTTTTTAATCTTTTTAAATCATGGGGATAGCTTACAAATTAGCCTACTTCAAAGCCAGTATTTTCCACAACAGCATAGGGTATTCCCCACAGCTAGATCAATGTTAACCCTATCTTTGACAGAAAGAAGGAAAGAATCACATATACAACAGTGTTATCATTTCCATGATTATGCAGTTGCAAAAAGAGTATTAATAGGACTATCATCAGCTATAGCTGCATGTATTGCTAATTAAAATCAAAATAGTCTTGTATTATAATGACCAAACAAAGATAGGGGTCGGAACCACAAAACTCTCTAAAATATGAAGCTCTAGAAATTAATAATTCAGATTTATAAAAGATAAAATAAATCTGAATTTATATTATGAATTAAATAATATAAATATTTTTATATTCACATTTTAAAAGATAAAGATAATATAATACATTTCTAAATAATTGAGAACCAGAGAAATTAAGATTCTGAAATTCATCAAGCCCTTATATAATGAACTGTAAATGTCAAAAATTTTGCCATATATTCAAACATCTATATATAGGGTTTTTTGGTTTTTTTCTCCAGTTTTTAATGAAACCCTAGCAAACAGACAAAGAATCTAATTGAATCTAGGCAGGCAAATTTGACCATTCAGGGCATTCTCTTGGCTATAGGTTGCACTGAGTTCTCAATTTATATGTTGCAGCTTTAACCCCAAGTACGTCAGAATCTGACTGTTTTGGACATAGAGCCTCCAAAGAGATAAAAATTAGATTAAAATGAGCCCACTGAGTGCTGTACTCCATTCGAACTGGTGTGTTATAAGAAGATGTTGGGAAACACACAGGGAAACCAGATAAGCTCTTGCACAAAAGGAAGACCATGTGAGGACACAGGGAAAATGCAGTCCTCTACAAGCCACAGAGAGAGGCCTCAGAAGAAACAAAACCTGCCAACACCTTACATAGGGACTTCCAGCTTCCAAAACTGGGAGAAAAAAAAAAACTGCTTTAAATTGCCTTATCTATGGTATTTTATTATGGTAGCCACAGCAAATGAATATACTGTACTTTATTCCTTAAGTACACATTCTTTAAAACTGCCTGAAAAGTTTATTTCAAATTATTAGGGGCTTGGTTTCAAAATTACTAGATGTATGAAGGTTTTTCATAAGCAAACAGAAATCAAATAGATGCTAAGGATATTAATCACAAAGAACAGCCTTCCCAGTTACAAATTATAATGCTTTATAATTGGTTTCTTATTTACAAATTATAATCTCTAAATTTAAAGTAGCTAACATGCTTTTGTTACCGGTAGGAGGTGTCCAGGTTCCTGGTGTCTCAAAAAAAGAATTGAACAAAATGCACAAAGCAAGGAAAGTAAAAGCAAGTATTTACTGAAAACGAAAGTACAATCCACAGCATGGAAAGGGGCCCAAGCATAGGGGCTCAAGAGCCCTGGTTACAGAATTTTCTGGGGTTTCAATAGCCTAGAGGTTTCCCATTTGTTACTTAGTGTATGCTCTATATAAATGAAGAGAATGAAATGAATTTACAGAGTCATGTACTAGGAATGTGCCCTATGTATATCAAGAGGGTGGATGTGAAATTACACTGTGTAAATGGTGTAAATGGAGAGGATGAAATGAAGTTACAAAGCCATTCACATTCCTGTCATTGCTGAAGTGCTTTCATTTGATTTAGTTCTAGGATGTCCATATAGATTGACCATGTGTTTCTTGCCTCCAGGTCTATTTATTTCCTGTCTCACCTTGATCATGGGTATCTATAGGTAAAATAGTAACCAGACGTAGGTTTTGTCCATGAAACTGATAAACTAATTTTTTTTTTTTTGAGACAGAGTTTTGCTCTTGTTGCCCAGGCTGGTGTGCAATGGTGCAGTCTCAGCTCATTGCAACCTCAGCCTCCCAGCTTCAGGCAATTCCCCTGCCTCAGCTTCCCAAGTAGCTGGGATTACAGGCATGTGCCACCACGCCTGGTTAGTTTTGTATTTTTAGTAGAGACAGGGTTTTTTCCTTGTTGGTCAGCCTGTTCTCTAGCTCCCGACCTCAGGTGATCCACTTGCCTCGGCCTCCCAAAGTGCTTGGATTACAGGTATGAGCCACCGTGCCCCGCCTGATAAACTAATTTTAAAGATTTCATAAAAATTTTATTCTTACTTAAAGACTAGTAGGAGTAGAACCTCATACTTCTTATTAAAGCAATAACTTATTATTAAGATAATAGAGTTACCAAAAACTTAACTAATGAACTGATATTTGAAATTACTTCGTTAAGTAGGTATTAACCTTTTTTTTTCCTATGGCTCTACTTTAATATATACATTGTATTAGTCTGTTCTCACATTGCTAAAAAGAAAGCCCTGAGATTGGGTAATTTATCAAGAAAAGAGGTTTAAGTGGCTGAAGGTTCCACAGACTGTATAGGAAACATGATGCTGGCATCTGCTTGGCTTTTGGAGAGGCCTCAGGAAACTTACAATCATGGTGGAAGGCCAAAAGGGAGCAGCACCTCACAAGGCCAGAGAAGGAACAAGGAGTTGCTACCCACTTTTAAACAACCAGCTCTCACAAGAACTCACTCACTATCACTATGACTGTACCAAGTGGGATGATGTTAAACCATTTATGAGAAACTACCCCCATGAACTAATCACCTCCGAGGCCCCACCTCCAATGCAGAGGATTACAATTCCATATGAGATCTGGGTAAGAACACAGATCCAAAGCATATCATGCAATAATATTGTAGTATGATATTCATACTGAATTCATACTGTGAGATTCACATACTGAGCCTCAATATGTTTTCACTGCAGATTCTATGTATCCTATTTGTCAGTGCTTAAAATTCACTTAACCTTTACTTTGGCTACTTGAATTTTCTTAATTCAAGCCTCACTCTGTATCATCAGGAAGAACACAGTAACTTCAAGTCTTCTCTCTATTCATTAGAAGATTGAGTATAGTATATTTTCCACTGTAGCCTAAGCTATCATTGTGGAGGCTCAGAACTGTGTTAAATTCATATTTATTAAATATACCCAAATTTTGAAGGTGTTGTGCAATCAAACATAAATTGGCATTGCACGTACACAAATTTATAATCATTTAAACTGACTTACAAGTTAAAATTCGCTAATTTTTGGATAATATAAAATATTAGAAAGAAAATAACTAACTTTGGGTTCTCACCACAAAGACAATATTATTTTAGAATTTTTGTTTTGATCAAGAACATTTTATTTTACATGATCATACTGCATTGATAATTTTATAAAATGTTTTTCTAATCAGGTTTTCCTCACTGATATATTTTTTTTCACATACTGCATTTTAGCTAAGTTCAAATTGGCATAATTAAGTGCTCACGTTAAAATTAAAATTTTGGCTACAGTTATCACAAAGATAGTGAACTGAGGAATGTTGAAAAGATATTGGGAAAGGCAACCATAAAAGTTATAATCCACCATAGACATTTCTTCTTTTTCAACAAGATTTCTGAGCAATTAAAACTATCAAGCAATGATGTTAATTTCATGGTTAAAGAGGATACATGAGAGGGGACATGTATGGCACATGTTGTTTTACTGTGGTTGGGTCTGTTTTTCTGTATTTTCTTTGGAGAACTGTTCACATTCAGCTGATAAATAGTGGCCTCTGTTTACTGATACCCTCAACCTGCTCTGTCAAAAGAGTCAGAGTTGCTTATTCTTCAATTTCTTCATTCTAGTCTGTAAAATTCTCAACATATTCTCAGGAGATGCAGTGAGAGCAATGTGTGGTTCTCAAATATTCAATAGCAAAGAGGGCTTTTTTTTTTTTTATTACTTATGACCCCAGGTGTCACAGACAGATCTTACATTCTGTTGGTTCAAGGTCGCTTTATTTTTATCAGAGAATTTATACCCATAGTGTATAAGAATATGCTTATTACATTTTATTCACTTACAACATTGAGGCAGTTTATATCATAAGCAGTTAGTAGGTACTTATTTTTGAGTGAGCTTAAATAACAACTGCATGATTAGCTTTTCTTAAAAATTGCCTTCTTTTCCTACTCAATGAATCACAGTAAACAATTCAGGGTAAGATTCTTTAAAATATTTATAGCTTACCTATACTGCAGCTCCATTATTAAATATTAAATAACATTATCTTTGATTATATACATACACTATATATGTCATTGTGATATGTGTATACCTATATACAGGTATTTAAACACACACACACACACACACACTTCATCTTTGTCTATGAAAAGAAAAATAATTTCACATATTTTAACAAAAGGATATTCAACACAGGGAATTATGTGCTTGCAGAGCCTTTAGCAACACAGGAGAGATAAAAGATACAGAGTCACTCTTGGCCCTGGTGTAATAGGAAGCACTGAAATCTCAGTAGGTGGATGGAAAGTTTCCACTGCATGAGCACCAAAGCAGAGTGACAGGATCACAACTATAAACTGCAATACATCCCCACTGTGAGGTTTTCTCTTGGCTCTATCTGCTACTGCCATAGAAAGATAATATCTCTTCTTTTCTACTTTCCAAGTCTCACCATCATGACTCTCAACTAGTGTATTCTAAACCAGAATTCTCCTGCAAAGGAGTCTTGGAAATGTAGGTGCCAGTGTTCTGAAAGAGTTTAAAATCATGTTTTGCCTGTGTTCTTTACCTTTTAAAGATACTGTGTAACTCAGCGGGGGTCAGTGGCTCACGACTATAATCCAAAAACTTTGGGAGCCTGAGGTGGGTGGGTCACTTGAGGACAGGAGTTCAAGACCAGCCTAGCCAACATGGTATAATCCCATCTCTACCAAAAATGCAAAAAATTAGCTGGGTGTGGTGGTGTATGCCTGTAGTCTCAGTTACTTTAGAGGCTGAGGCACAAGAATTGCTTAAGCCCAAGAGGCAGATGTTGCAGTGAACCAAGATTGCACTACTACATTCCAGCCTGGGCAACAGAGTGAGACTCTGTCTCAATAAATAAAGATACTATGTGATATGGTTCGGCTGTGTCCCCACCCAAATCTCAGCTTGAATTGTAACTCCAACAATTCCCATATGCTGGAACCTGGTAGGAGGTAATTGAGTCACAGTGGGCAGATCTTTCCCATGCTTTTCTTGTGATAGTGAATAAGTCTTACGAGATCTGATGGTTTGAAAAACGGGAGTTTCCCTGCACAAGCTCTCTCTCTTTGCCTGCCGCCATCCACGTAAGATGTGAGTTACTTCTCCTTACCTTCTACCATGATTGTGTGGCCTCCCCTGCCATGTGGAATTGTAAGTCCTTTAAAACTATTGCTTTTGTAAATTGCCCAGTCTCAGGTATGTCTTTATCAGCAGCATGAAAACAGACTAATACACTATGTAACCTAATATTCAAATAAATAATACAGATATCTACAATAGTACCAATTTTTATTGTTATTTTCCCATAAAACAGAAGTTTAATTTTGGCAGAGATGAGTAAAGAAGCGTTGAAGATGCAGCACTAGAAGCAGTCAGAGAAGGGCATAGTCAAATTTACATACAAAGATTGAGCATGTGTGGAAAGAACAGAGATATCAACCCTACATCTCTTTCTTGTTGTTTTCTTTTGTTTTATTACAACAGCTTTAGGGGTACAATGGATGAATTATATACTAAAACAAAATTTTAAAATATAGCCAGCTCATTAAGTGAATTGACTTTTATAACAGAATATGGAAAATGAGAAATAGGCATATTGAGTAAATGAGAAACTGAAATTAATGATGTCTCTAAAACTACCTAGCTCCTAAAATTTATTTTACAAAATCTATCATTAATATGTCCTATCCTGAAAAATAAAGATAGTCATAGAGAGACTTAATAGATACTTTTTGTATCTCAAAAACCCTAATCTTTCCCTATGGTAGCTATATTTCCTATAATCTTAACTAAAATATTCTCATGAGATCCAAGTGGAAAAATAATCTCTACAATGAGTTTTCTTGCTCTGATTATAAGAAACTATTCAAAAGAAAAAGCAGTAAGTTGTTTATTCTGTTTTTTTTTTGTTTGTTTGTTTGTTTTTTTTTTTTAGACTAGTCTCACTCTGTCACCCATGCTGGTGTGCAGGAGCTCAGCTCACTGCAATCTCTGCCTCCAGGGCCCTAGTGATCTTCCCTCCTCAATCTCTGGATTAGCTGAGACCACAGGCATGTACCACCATACCTGACTACTTCTGTATTTTTAGTAGAGACAGGGTTTTGTCATGTTTCCCAAGCTGGTCTCAAACTCCTGAGCCCAAGCAATCCACCCTCCTCAACCTCCCAAAGTGCTTGGATTACAGGTGTGAGCCACTGCACCTAGTCTGTTCCCTTTTATTTAAATTTAAAAATGTGTACTAGGTAATTATTATTTGGTCAACACTATTTTATACTCTAGAAATTTAAATCCAAAAGGATGCCTCAAGGAGACTGGACTGTAATTATTTTCTATATTTTTGTCAAGTGGAAGGTAAAAAGAAGCATTAATTAAAGAATTAAGGCACTGTTTCAGTCTTAAAATTTTGATGATTCAAATTTCTGTTAGGAGCACACTATTCTTTTCTTTAGAAGCCCAGGAAATGATTGATCTTCCAGTTTTCTCCCAGAAACCCCTCAAAATAAAAAGAATCTTTTTTTTAATCATCTTGGAAAGCAATGTAGAAAGAAGAGTCCAATTAACCCAAAAATGGAGTGATGGAAAGGCCTGCCTCTGAAATCAAGCTAAGAATAAGGGGTCAAAGCAGAGTTCTGAGGCCAGATCGGAAACATCTGCCTTCTCCTATAGCAGGGTCCGGGACATTTGACATGAACTACTAGCAATTAAAATGTCATAGAAAGGATGACTCCCAATCAGAAAAGAGGATTCTGTACCAGGAATGGTTCTGTGTGGACAAATACAACAGATATCCCCTATACAGACATGGAGCAATGAGTTATAAGAAAGAAGTATGTTATTAAATTGTTTTAAGGGTTCCTTACCAAGGCTTATGTCTTGTCCAAATCCTTCATAATGTGAAAAACAACCAGAAATTTTCAAGGACAGGATTGACAGGATCTGATTCATGTTTTAAAAATAAAACTTTAGAGCTAAGCATAAAATAAAATGGAGTTGAGGAAAAGGGACCATTTAGTAGGCTGGTGCAGTATTTTTGATAGTAGGTGATAGTGAATTGGAGTAGGGTATCACCAAAAGGAAATGGAGAGAGCTAAGCAAGTTTAAGGGGAATTCAGGGGGCAGAAATGACAGAACTTGGATGACAAACAAGATAAAGGAAAAACTAATTCATTCAATTAATACATGTTTATTGAGTTACTGCAGTATTACTGATGCTACAACAGTGAAGACAACAAACAAAAATCCCTGGAATCATAAATTATGCACTCTGTTGGAAAGGTGTTTCTCTTTCTTCAGCTACTTCCTCAGATTCAACCTAACATTAATTGTAAACTTATATTTCAAGATAAAAGCCAAATCTGTCACAAGATTAATTCATCACCAGTGAAAGTTTCTAGTCCTGCAAATAAACTGGAAAAATATTAAAAACAAAACAAAACAAAACCAAAAAAGGTGCATCTACTGAAGGAAACTGTCTGAAATTGTTTCTTGTTTCACTTTTTTTTTTTTTTTTTTTTACGTGAAGATAGTACATCAAAGAACTCCTACTGAGAACAGAGTTCCAGTCAGCCAAACTGAATGGCTGCTTCAGAATTGTCAGGTCTTCCAGGACAAGAATCTTTGCTATCCTTGCCCAGAAAGACCACTGTGATTCTTTCTTCCTGTACCCTACTCTAACTGGAAACTTTTATTGCTGTTCTTCTGCATCAATGTGTTTTGAATTTGTGAAAGTTTGTAAAATTTATCATTTCTCCCCAGATGACTGGACTGTGATGAGCTCCATCTGGACTTGAATGAAAGAAATGCTAATCATCCTGGATGTAGATCCGGGCAAGACAGTGTGTTTTCTTCCTCTGGGAACAGGATGAGTGAGGATTCCAAAATGGTATATAGATAGTTGCATTATGTTAGAGAAGAATGTATTTTAAATATTATGTGTAGGAAGAAAGGCTTTGAGCATCCATAGAAATGGTGGAACATAGCTAATATATTCTGCTTTTACCAAAAGAGAATTTCTACTCCTACTAATAGATGCTTTTTTTTTTCTTTAGAAATTACCTTTTGCCTATTCTCTGTCCATGCTATTTGTGTGAGATTGATGCCAATTCCAGGTTCCAGGCATGAGAAAGTGGCCTGAACCTGGCCAGCAAGAGCACTTTCTTCCCAGCCACACTGACTATTTCATGCACAGTCATAAAAAGGAAAGTATGGATAAATGAGGGAAAGGGAAGGTTCCTGATTATATTGTTTGAACTCACAACAATAGTAATTCTAAATCATCTCTAATGCTAGTATTTTCAATGAATATAAGGGCTATGTCTGTCTTGATTACTATATTAATCACATGTAATAGGGAAGTACCTAGAAGATAACAAGAAGATACTATTTGTTTAATTGAATTAAATCAAATTCAATTTAATAATTTAAAATTTTCCTGGACTGTAATTCTGACGAAAGGAGAAAAGAGCAAATTATATCACACAATGAAATACGTGCTGAGTAGCCCTGAATTAATTGGTTTTTCTTTGATTGGACATTTCAACCTAAATCTTACAATTTCTTATCTTTTTTATGGTCTCAACTAGAATTTTAAGCCAGAGTACAAGAGGAAAGGCCTGTATCTCACAAGTCCACTTCTTTCCTCACAGTATTCAGAAGACTTTAATTTCATTATATTAGAGTTTTTCTACATCCCTAAGTGTATTTCTTTATTCTATATATAGTTTATTAGTGAGATATGCTCCATTGTTTCTTCTTTATTTATATACAAAACACTTAGTGAGTAGCTATTTCACAAAGGGAGAACAGGAAAATTAGAAGTTCAGGGTAGGAAGACAAGGATTTAAGTTTTGAATGTATTGGAGTGAAGCATCATGGGATAATCTGGGTGGAGTTATCTAGCATATATAGTCTGAAGTTTAAAAGAAAGTTTTGTGTTGGAAATCACATTTCAGAGTTATCATTTTATAGATGTTAGGTGATTTTACACAGATCAGTGCATAAGCCTATTTAAGGTGAATATCTAGACTAAGAAATGGAAAATGCAACTGGGACAAAAGAATATTTAAGGGGTACAAAGGAGAGCACACAGAGAGGTAAACATAACAGCAGACAAGAGACAAGAGAGAAAATATTTCATGAAGCAGAATTAATGTGAACTGAACACAAGTTGAGTAAAAGTCATTAACTCTTTTGTTCAACAAACATTTATTAAGCCAGTACTATGTGTCAGGTACTTTTCTCTATGTTGATGAAACAGGACTGTAGGAAACTGGGGAAAAAAGGCCTCTGTTCCCTTAGAGCTAATAGTGGCTCAGTCCCCTGCCTGCTACACACTGGCATTATAGAGGAGCAGAGGCAAGGAGCCCATCAAAGGAGCAAGAAGGGTTGTCCCATTTATGCAAAGAATATCCATCCCAAACTCAGGACGGTGTAAGACTTTCCAGGAAGAACATGCTATCACCACATTGACCAGAGTCAAGAGAAGAGATTGATTGAAATGCCCATTGGATGACTGCAGTAATCTTGGAGAATTGCCTGACATAAAGTAAGAGACTTGCAGAAGGGGTGGTGTGCACTGGGTACCCATGGTAAAGGGATCACAGAAAAATAATACTTGTTACCACGCCAACTGACCTCAAATGTTGTAGGTGGAGATGGCTTTATGTTCAGTGCACTCACAGGTAACAGCTGACAAATAGATCCAAACAGAGCTGAAGCACAAAATTTGGCACTGAATGTAACTTTTCTTCTATATGAGTAACAGTTGCCCAAGACCAGCATTTCAACAGCAGTCTAGTTATTCAGTCTCATGCTATAGTGGGAAAGAAACATCATGTTGGCCAGCAAAGTCAGTGTGATTACCAGGCTGTCCTCCTGAAACCAGGGACCTGAAACAACCACATGAGGGACTCTCAGTGCATCTCAGGACATCTGGTCCATGCCACATAGGGAGTTAGTGGTTGCAAGGCTCTACAAAAGAAAAAAACATGGGAACCATAATTTGTAAGATTCACAGTGGAAATTCAGGACACACTGTTGCAATAGTGTCATCCACTATTGCAATGCCAACAAGACTTAAACTTTCAAAGAAGACATTTTTATCGCCTGAGCAGTGAGCATCTGTGTCTCTGACAAGATACCACTGCTGGCCCTGGCTCGTCTCAGCCACTGAAAAGTGACTTACAAAAAACTGAGAACAGCCATTCAAAACACAGGGTACTCAGAGATACTATTCTGGAACAAAGGCCCTGCTTTCAGGGTCCAAGTGTCATATTGCACCACACTGCCCAAATATACTACTGGCCCTCAAATCCATGTCTTAGGGTTAGCATCTAAAACAGGGTCACTTAAAATTAAGAAGTCAGTATTTAAATCACCAACATAAATGATTGCTTATCCTGACTGAATTTGGTGCAAATCTCAGTTCCAGCACATAATCTGAGGAAACAGATAAATGATTTAATTTTGTAAGACTCAATTTCCTTATCAAGAAAATAAGAGCAATTCCTCATAGGCTTTTCTAAGGATTTAAAGAGATCACTTGTGCTAAGTTCCTCATACTGTTCCTGGAGCAAAAATGTACTCATTAAAAAGTAAGTTTTATTAATTAACATATCCTTCACTGCAGATTTTCATGATAAAATAAAGTAGATCTTGTCTATCCTTTAATTCTTTCCTTATTCTGATGAAAAAGGTAAAATATATCCACATGAAAATATTAAGATTTATACATAGAAATGAATCTCTATGTAGAAAACCAAATAACCTATGTGCTAAGAATACTATATATTATAGATAAAATTGTCAACTCTTAAATCAATTAATCAAAACTCCAGGTGTGGGAAAAAATTTGTTTACTTACTAACATATTTTTGTAGTTAAACTGATCTATTTTTATGCTTATCAGTGCTATTAAAAATAGCTCAGATATATCCTGGTGAATCATTACCTATTAACCTACCTGTAAAGGACACATTTTAGCCAAATTTCTTTCATGATTTGAAACTCCCACTGATACCAAAGGAAAAACACCTGTGTTTTCATATCATCTTTTCCAGATGTGTAGCAGAGGAGAGGAAGAGGCATGAGACATAAAGCTGTCGAAGATCAAAATATTGAGTCAGAATTTTTCTTACAATTAATGCACTATGTGGATGACATAAATAAAAACACTTATCACACAAATAGTCATGATTTCTGTGTATGGTTTATCCACTTATTCTGCTATTATACCACTACTTGGCAAACCTTATTGCTATTTATTGTCGTCCTTTCATGCTGGAATATAAGTTCCATCATATCAGATTCTTGCTCTATTTTATTCACTGCAGTATCCCCAGCATGTAGAATAATATCTGGCATATAGCAGTGCTTAATAAAACGTTTTTGGGTGAGTTAATTTGAAAAAGGCACATTGCAATAGCAGATATTTGAAAAGAAATCTTGAAAGAGGCAGGACTGAAGTTGAATTTTACAGGAAGAATGTGATTTCACTAGACTAACATGAAAGGATAAAGAAGAAAAATTTTGCAACATAAAAAGTAATTTGGCTTAATTTTGTATTTGCACTTCGACGATTTTTTCACTCCACTTTGCCTCCAATTTTTCCACATCAACTTCTCATCTAGTATTTACTTAGGGTTGTCTCACCTGTTTATTGTAGCATAACAGAACTCCAGTGAGAATGGCTGACACTGATTGAGTAAATGCTCTTTGATAATCTTGTTTTGTCTGTAGCATTAGATATGGCTCGTTGGTGGTATTAATGGAGAAGTTGAAAACAACTGCAATGATGTATGAATGAAAATGTCTCCAATAAACCACACCCAAACTATTAGAACAATATTTCAAACATATTTATTAAATTATTAGTATAAAGACCGAAACTCAAAAAATAAATTGAATCTGCATTATTATAAACTTATGATGCTTATGCAACTGGAGTTGGCATTACATTAAAAATACACAGAATGTTTATGATGGACTTCACAGCATTTATCTTGATAGTTGTAATAGCTTCTTGATTAAGTTTTCTGATTCAAATTTTCCCTACTTCGTTCAGATATATGCATTGTTAGAAGATTCATTTTTCTGAAGCATAGCTGATGTTTGATTACTCCTTTCACACATTTATTCAACAAATATATATTAGGCACTTTTAATTTGCAAGACAATGTACTATACTGGGATATACATAGATATGGCCGTTGTCCTCACAGATTCCAAAAACTTCAGTGGAATCTGTGAGGACAACTTTCTATTATCTAAAACCGCATTTTGCATTTATGTTCATATGAACTAGAGTACATATAACTAGTGTCAAGCAATGTGGAAAATCTTGGATGCAGTAAATAAATTTTAAATTGTACAGTATACCTTTGGATTTTCAAAGGTAAATATAGTATTCACTATATTATGAATTTTTGATTCAATAACTTGTGTATATGTGTGCTTATGTGGAGCAGCCATGGGTATGCTGAAAAAGGTCACATTCTGCAGAAATTCTTCCTTATTTTGCATATCATGTAATTTCACAAATGTTCTTCTATGTATTTTTTTGCAGAAATAAATTTCAATGAACACTTGTTGAAGGCTAAAATACTTTATTGTCTAGTGCAAAGTAGTAAAAAAGTAGACCTTAGATTTTTAAAGATGCCACTATGGAGATTTTGATGGAATAATTGCAAAATGCCTTACAAGAAATAATAAAGCACATTCTATTCATAATTCTAAGATTCATATTATTGATGAGTTTACCCTTAACCACCAGTAAATGAAACCTTCAACATGAATAACAACGAAAACATTTTGTAAACTCTAAGAAAATATATATTCCTTAGAGTGCCAAAGAAAAGTCATCTGGTTTATTTACTTCTATACAAGTAGTATTCAGTACTAATACATGAATATCAATCTACCAAAAAGTACCTGCACTTTTTATTCTCCCCAGCACAGAAAATAATTCCAAGAGTAGAGTCCAATTTTGAAATTAAAATGTGGATAAAGAATAGAGAATGACGGCCTAGTGAAATTATTTATTATTTCACTTTTAAGGTAAGATCATTAGAGAAACACAATTTGCTATATGTAGGAATTATGTTTCACTAACAACCTGGAGCAATGAGGGCTGAAATCACATTCTTAAATATATTAACAAAATTTGTATTATTTCTCCCAGAGACAGAGTGTTGTGTTTAGTTGTTATTAGTATTTTGCTTAAGGGAAAATTACAATGAAAATTTAGTTGAGGTGAACTGAGATCTTCTCAGGTATTTACTATGGCCAAACCAAACTGATTACACACCTTGAACGCTGCCTATACTAAAGTAATTTTTGTTTAACATAAAACAAATGAAAGAAAATAATATATATTAGAACATAATACCAAATTAAATAAAATCAACATTTTGATGAGTTTAAAATTACATAACATTTAAATATGTCTTTAACAAGGTTGCTCATTAAGAAAACATTCAGGGCCTATGGCTGGCCTCTATAATCCCAGCACTTTGGGAGGCCAAGGCAGGAGGATCACTTGAGTCCAGGAGTCTGAAACCACCTTGGAAAAACAGTGAGGCCTCATCTCTACAAAAAAGTTTTAAAGTTAACGGGATGTGTTGGCCCATGCCTGTAGTCCCAGTACTAAGAAGATTCAGACAAAAAGATGGCTTGAGACCAAGAGGTGAAGGCTGCAGTGAGCCATGATTGCACCACCATACTCCATTCTGAGAGACAGTGTGAGACCCAGTCTCTAAAAGAAATGAGAGAGAGGAAAAGAAAACAAAAATTTCAGTGTGAGACCAAGATAAATTCGATAAAAGAGAAAATCTCCTAAATCTACCTGAATTCAAGAAGAAATTACTTATTTGAGAAATGTAGATGATAGAATTTCTCATTTATTATATTGTGAATCTTTTTTCTCAGAACAAGTAACATCTTTAAAAATTGTTCAATAAACACAGTCATTTAGAAATAGATTCAGTCAAAGATGAGGTAGGTTCATAGAAAGTTAAGACTGATACTACTTGCTTATTAAAGAATTATTTTCACATATTCAATTTATACTCATAAAGAAAAAAGTCATAAAAAAATTTTAAAATATATTTATCAGTTTACATTTTACCAGTAATATATTATATTTACTGGTTTATATTTTCATGTTTACATGAAATAAAATAACAATAATAATGATGATTAAGGTAATAATAATGAGAAAAACATGACAGATGATAGTAAATAATATTTGCTTGAAGGGGAAAATTGTCCTTTAGCTTTTACTATTGGCAAAAAAATCACACACTGAAACATCTTTATAAATCATAATACCACTTATAATAGCATAGAAATTAGTACACACAATTTGCAGACTTAAGATGTCTTGGTTCAAGTGAACCTGTCACTGAAGGTCCTGGTTACTCCAAAAAAAGAAGCTGTTTCCCATCCATTGTCACAAAGTCAATATGCAAAACCCAAAGTGAGTGTCAAGCAGTGCAAATTTTATTTAATGGTCATAAATGGGAGAAGTGGGATGTAGCTCACAAATCAACTTCTCAGCACTTAAGAAGGGGGAATTTACAAATACAGGGTATATTTAATTATAGAGCTAGGCATTAAGAGCAAGAAGAGGAATATTTCTGCTTTTCTTGCAAAAAGACAGATTTTCTTAGAATTGAGAAACCACCTCTTTTCTGTTCTTTTTAGGTCTCTTCTAGTCATTGTCGTGGTGATTGTCAACTGTCATGGTCATTCATCATGGAAAGTGACATGAAGCTAGAGGTTCTTCAGAGGTCAAGCTGCCACTGTGGATTCTGCCAACTTCAGTTGATTTAGGAAGAAACTTAAAATCACAGACATTCTGATTCTTAAAATGAAATAGAGTTAAAGCTGAGTAGGAATTTGGCTGTTCCTTAGACACTCTCTTGGGCAACATAAACAGGGTAGGCATCCAGCTAAGTCACTTAGGCATTCTAAGGATCCAGCTGAATCATATAGGTATGATATTGAGCAACAAAGGTGGTATAGGGGTGCAGTTAAGCCATGTAAGCACTGTCATGGGTAACAAGCCCACAAGCCTGGCCTCAGCATTGAGATCAATATCATAACACAATGTAATTGCACACATACACACACACACATATATATATATATAAGGATAGGTATGCAATAATACATGTATTTGAATCAAAGAGAACTATTTGAAGACCTTTGCAAGTGCTTCATACTAGGCTAGGTTCTTGAAAATCTTTCTTTAAGCTTTCCATATCTCAATGTCTTTACTGGATCATGATGATACTTAATACGTACAGAACTTCAAAAATAACACAAACTAATACGCTGAAAATGCCTGGAAGAATTGCTGATATGCACATTTTTTCCCTTCTTTCCTTCTTTTCTCTTGGTTTCATTTTTTTTTGTCTTGTTCTCTTCCTGTACATATTTTTTTTAAAGGCATGATTAATATGGATATTTACCTGGTATCATCCATACTGTTTTCTGAGATTTTTCATAGAATTAGTTTCTCTTCCTGTTATTTGGCATTTGTCTCTGTTATTTCAATGTCTTATAAAATTATAAGTACAAAATTATATCTTATATAATTATATGTACAATGTCTTATATGTATAATGTCTTACAAAATTACAAGTACAATGTAGAAAAATAACCTTTTTAAAATCCTTTCTTTAAAAAAATGAGTAAACTAATTAGCCTGCTACTGATTGTTTAAAAATGAAAATGTACACAATGTTATTATAAGGCAATCTCAAAAAATATCTTGCCTATGACTGAAGTTCTAGAACATGGTAATTCTGTTATCAATATGCATAGAGACATGGCATGTGCAAATGGCAGATGTTGTAATACAATCAGATTTTGTGAGGAAAACAAATACTTCTTACGGACTGGGCACAATGGCTCATGCCTGTAATCCCAGCACTTGGGAAACAGGAGGATCACTTGAGGCCAACACAAGGCCAGCCTGCATGACATAGTGAGATCCCTCTCTACAAAAAAAAAAAAAAAAAAAAAAAAAATTACCTAGGCCTGGTGGTACATGCCTATAATTTCGGCTACTTGGGAGGCTGAGGCAGGAGGATCACTTGAGCACTGGAGTTGGAGGCTGTAGAAAGCCACGATCACATCATACCACTGCACTCTATCCCAACTGACAGACTGAGACCCAATCTCAACAAATAAATAAATAAAATATATATGTATATATATACACACACACACACAAATACATACACAATTTTACTACAATAACTTCATAATTTCATGTGCTACAACATGATTCACAAAATTCAATTAACAAATTATTAATTGAGTATTTACAAAATACAAGTTACTGTCCTAGGTCCTGGAGATTCAAATCCACCTATTTGATTTGACATGTCAATTCAGTTTTTCTAACTGTAATGGAGACTGAAGAATAAAAATAATTTTAATAAATATTTTCTGCACTTGCAAGTCAAGGAGATCATAATATATATTGAGCAAAAAAGGCTAACGGTGAAATAAGTTGAAAATTTAATTTTATTACTAAATAATTTCTCACATTTAACATGCAAAATTGCATTGTTTATTGCTGAGAAAAGAAAGTAGGCAGTATTTTCAAATCCTATTTATCTATAGAATCTTTGTCTCAGAGCAATAATTAACGTCTTCTAAAATGAATGGTCTGCAATAAAAATGGAAAGAGAAAGGAAGTATTAGACCAGGATGAAGATGATGAGGATGAAGAACTTTATGATGATCCACTTCCATTAAGTGAACAGTAAATATATTTTCTCTTCCTTATGATTTTCTTAATAACATTTTCTTTTCTCTACCTTCCTTAATTATAAGAATATGATCTGTAATCTTATAAGGATCCAACTAAATTATATAAGTAATATATTGAGCAACAAAGGTTGAGTAGGGGTGCAGTTAAGCCGTGTAAGCACTGTCACTGGTAACAAGCCCACAGTCCTGGCCTCAGTATTCCAATCAATATCATAACACAATGTAATTGTACACACATACATATAGGAAAATATATACATTAATCTTTCAAGATATGCATACACAATATGTATTAATTGTTTCTGTTAATCAGTAAATTTTCTGGTTAACAGTAGGCTTTTATTAGTAGTAAAGGTTTTGGGGAGTCAAAAGTTATACATGGATTTTCAAATGCATGAGTGAGCTACCCAAGCCCATGCATTGTTCAAGGGTAAACTGTGTATGAGAAGACTGTCAACCACTATCTATCAACTTCTTCCCTCACCCCTACTCTGGATCCTTGGCTATAAATCATCACTTCTGCTTGTTGTATTTGGAGTTGAGCCTGATCTTACATCCATATGTGTGTGTGTGTGTGTGTGTGTGTGTGTGTGTGTGTGTGTGTTTGCTATAGCAAAGATTTTGTACCTTTCTTCATTGTTTTATATATTAAATAAAGTCAGACAAGTTTATTGATTATTTTCTAATTGGCTCATTGATCCTATTTCAATGTAAATGTAAATGAGGCAGTGTCTTTTTTTTTAAGCCGATTTCAAGTTTGTATCCTTTTTAGGCTAAAACACACAAAAGCAGCCATTAGAACTCACCTGAGTTCTAATGTTAGAGCTCACTCTTCTGAGTTCTCTTGTTTCTCGTTGATTTTGTCTTTGTAACTCTATTAAGTTATTAGAATTTCGATGTTTGTATGAAGTTTTGATTCTTGTGGGTTTTTTTTTAATATTTAAACTGACATTCTTCTTGTTTTTATAAGTTTGAATAAATGTGCTTGCCTTAACTACACTTCAGAATCCATTATTTATATTGAATAATAAAATAAAAACTTTTAATGATATCAGCAGAAATGTCTTTATACTTAAGTTATGAATAAGAGTGAAATAATTGGAGCAATTCAAACATGCATAAATAGTAACAATTTTCAACTTAGGTATTTGATAGTGCAAAAGAAAATATTATTCTAGCAGAAAGACTATTCAAGACCATTGCAATAAAAGATCAGGCTGAACTCCAAATACAACAAGGGTAAGTGATGATTTATGGCCAAGAATCCAGGGCGGGGAAGGGGTTGGTAGATAGAAAGTTACCAAGAGAAACATCAAGGTATGGGAAGTCTTGTCAAACCAACTTAGGAATTTTTGCTGCAGGCAAGTCAGTGTGATCAGATGTCAAGAGTGGGAAATAAGAAATTCAATTAGATTTTAAGGGTGATCAAGGGTAGAAGAGTCTTTCTAAACCTACTTAGAAGGAATCTTGCTAAGACTGGGCTACGGGCCCAGCAGGGATGAGGGCCAAGGTTGAGGCCTAGTCAAAAAGAAGACTAAAAGGAACCTGACTAAAGATTAGAGGAGGAGTCTTTTTCACTAGTGTATTCTGGATTTTTTAAACTTTTGTTTTCAAATAATTTTATTATGCATGATATTTATTCTTTTATCATGAAATATAACTTGAGCACCTATCATATTCTAGTTATACTTTTAGGAAATTCAGAATCCAATGGCTGAAAAATAACAGTTTTCTTGGTCTAGTGGAAGAAATATTCAATTAACAAAGAAGCAAAAAATTCATAATTTTAAATTATAATCAGCTTATGAAGAAAATATATTAATGAAAGATTATAAGGAGTGGCAGAGGAAAAAGTTTAGAAGAGCAGTCTGGGAAGGATTTTCTAACAAGATAACATTTGAGTCAAAAATTAATGACTAAGAAGTCAAACTTAAAGAATGGAGAGACAGCATCCTGAGCAGAGGTAGCCTGCAGAAAGCCCCAAAGCAGGAACAAATCTGGGAATATCCCCTAAATGATCTGGTTTCTACTCTGCTTATTGACAGTCTATTTTTTATGACCAGCCAGACTGATATCCCCAAAACATAGATCACACTTTGTCACTTCTCTGCTCATGACTTTGCAATGACTTTTGGCCTCACTCATGCTCAAATGTATCATGTGTACTGTGTCCTGCATGATCTGTTCATTTCTCCATGTTCTGCTTCTTCATGCCAACCTTTCGGATCCCAAATACTTTTATTCTCATCATTGTTCGTTCAGCTCCAGCCATAATGGCCTGTTTGCTGCTATTTGAAAACACCTCACTTGCTCCATTCAGGATCACTACAATTACTTCTTCCTCCTTCCTCCTTCTTCAAATGCTTTCATAAATGGCTCACTTGATTTTGGACTCTGTTCAAATGTCACTTCAGCAAAGAGGTTTTTACAAACAATCCTTAATTTAAATAGCATCCTCTCAACTTACTCTCAAATTGCTTGCCCTGTTTATTCTAGTTGTATCTAGTAATCATAATTATATCTAGTAGTCTCCTGTTCTCTTATCCACACTTTCCCTTTCCATGGTTTCAGTTACCCTTGGTCAACTGGGGTCCAAATATAAGTGAGTACAGTATAATAAAATATTCTGAGAGAGAGAAGAAGAGAGACCACATTCACATAACTTTTATTACAGTATGTTGCTATTGATATTCTATTTTATTCCTTGTGGTTGTTAATCTCTTTGGTATAGATTGAATATTTGTCCCCACCCAAATCTCACATGGAAATGTAATCCTCAATTTTGGAGGTGGGGCCAGGTGAGAGATAAGTGGGTCATGGGTATGGATTCCTTATTGTTTGGTGCTGTCCTTGCCATAGTAAGTGAGTTCTTGCGAGATCTGGTTGTTTGAAAGTGTATGGCACCTCCCTACCCACTCTCTCTCTAAGTGTATGGCACCTCCCTACCCACTCTCTCTCTCTTGCTCCTGCTCTGGCCATGTGACATGCATACTCTTCACTTCATCTTTCACCTTCTGCCGTGAGTACCAGCTAACTGAGGACTCCTCAGACACCAAGCAGATGCTGGTGCCATGCTTGTACAGTCTGCAGAACTATGAGCTAATTTGTTTATAAATTACCAAGTCTCAGGTGTTTATTTATAGCAATGCAAGAACCGTCTAATACACTCTTACTGTGCCTAATTTATAAATTAAGCTTTAATATAGGTGTGTATGTTTCAGTACTGTCTGCAGTTTCAGACATCTACTGGGGAATTTGGAACAGATGCCCTTTGGATAGGGGGTCTACTGTATATTTATTTGTTATTTATTTTCACTTATTTTGCAGCCTCCAAGAATATAAGCTCCAGGAAATCAGGGATTTTCTAGTTTTATTTAAAAATAGTATGCTCAGCAACCAAAAGAGTTTCTAAAACACAGTAGGTATTTAAAACTTATTTCTTCACTGAATTATCATTCTGAGCTATGTACTATTGTAATATTCATTGGCCTGATGAGAAAATTATGATTCACAGAATTTATGTCTCAGCAAAAGCTGTTTAGCTGGTAAACCTGCTTATGTTATTTCAGAAATGATTTTTCCTTTCTTAGTAAAACACATTTGAGAATTATGGATAACAGTGTAACACTTATTTTTTAGATAAAAATTGTAATCATAACCATGTCTTTAAAATAAAAAAATTATACTTTTTAAAAAGAAGTTCTATGGTGAGTAAAGAATAAAAAAAAATCTCTTAGTTAAATATAATTGAAGTAAACGTAGAGACAGAATTTTCAATGTGCACATCATGTTTCTTAGGTAATGGTTGGCTTGCAGGATGATTCTCCAGGAAAATATTTTATAATTCAGAGTCCATTCTCCTTTGATGAAAAAAATCAGACACCAGAATTCAGAATTATTGCAAATACTGCAGTATCAAGTACTGGTAATTTTTGATTAAAAGAGGTTTAATTTGTTTGTAACGGTTTTAAAAGATGAGCTATTATGTATTCCTTCTCCTTGATCTGACTTTCACTAAAAAGAAAAAAATAGTTTGGTATTTATAGACTGTGCAATCCATATATACAAATCTGGAATTAGGTGGTCCAATTCAAACCAGTACCTGTCAGATAAAGGGTATAGATTTCATTCCTCATCCTCTCATCCAAGGATTTCCATATTTTTATCTTATAAAAGCTTTCGTGTATTTTACATTTTCATGGGTTTTGGAAGAAGTATATTTGCTAATGGTAGAGGTTAGGACTGAAAACATTTAGAAATGAACCATCCTAATTGAAAGTAAGAAAAATGCAGATGCATTATAAAATAATTATTTTTAAAGCTTTCAGATGAATATGTGAAATTAGAGATTAAAGAGCAGGTAGAATGATTACTTGATAAATTGGAGTATTGTGTTTTGAAAAGAAGGAAAATGCTAAGTAACAAAGACTATTGTGAGACTACATAATTAAGCCTTTTCATGAAAGAAAAAAATTCCTCCTCTTGTAGTTTGAGGCTGTCTTTAGCATAAAAGATAAGGTTGCAATTAGAGGGATGTACAGCACAAGTACCAAATTATGTTTATTAGAGGATAAAAGATTCACATGTAAGTATATTTTGTGTTGTTAAAATGAAAATTACATGAACTGGCTTTGATAGAACATAATAGAACGTTTTTGCTACGATTACTTATTTTCTTTTTAAATGGTCTTAACTGAAAAAGCTGTAGAAGTGATTTATCTTTAGCAATTCCTTTAGCCACTGTCAGTTAGGATCTTAAGGAATTATGTGAACTTAAAATACGAGTGATATGACTTTTAGAAAATATTGTAGCAGAAAATATTGAAATAAAATGTAAAATAGGATTTAAAGTCAGGAATATGTATGCAAGTGAAACAAACAATTAACATTGTTACATAAATCATAAATCTGATTATGTACTTGTTATGATATTTATTATAACAAATTATGAAGTAAGCAGTAATATATTATCTGATTAAATTTTGGAAGTAAATTACCTTCTTTTGCATTCCTCCTGCTTCTTTTGGAAGACAGCAAATATAGTTCATTCTGAAAAGTGCACGAAATATTTATGTCAACTGATCTATCATTTAGTGTAAAAGAGAAAGAAATTTATCAGACTTAACTTTGAAATGTTTGTCTGTAAATTTTCCACAGGAAATGTGCAGTGCCAGGCTGACTTCGGGCACTTTTGTGCTATCTTCCCTAGTTGAGTGTGCTTAGATAATTCAGTTTAATGTTATTAATAACTAAAGATAAAGAGGATCAGAGGGATAAATATTTGTGCATATACACTCACATGGAAACAAAAACATACACATGTACTCAGGTGTGTGCACACACACCCACATGGTAAAGAAGTAAGGTAACATCCACTTTGATCTGTGAATTCATAGGTCCTACTTTTCAATTTTTTAACTCAAGCCTTGTAAATATACGGCAGGGCATAGAACTATGTGAGGCACTGGAAGCAGGATGTACAATGATGGCACAAGAAATTATTTTAAAAAATAACTAATATGGAGGAATCAAGTGAGAGTTTGATTTATTAAAAAAAGACAAAAACAGTTCTCTTTAAGCCTCAGAAACATCTGAAATAACAGGAAAAAATGAATGCTCCTTACAATTGGCTGGAGAAGTAATCAATTTGTAAAAGTCAATGATACCACGAAAAAAAATCTGTGAATGGAACCTGGATGAGTTGGAGGAAAATTTGAAAACATTCTTGCATTCATTCTGTAGGAAAATACAGCAAGTGAAATAGAAAGGTGAAATTATTATAAAACAGTATAGGAATATTTAGTGTAACCAAAATTTTGCTTTGTTTTTTGTAAAAATTTTGTCATGCTACTGTAAAAAATTATCCAAAACTGACAGGCTTAATATAACATAAATTTATTTTCTCGCAGTTCTATGAAGATAATATCTGAAATCTAGGTGTTGGCGGGGCCATGCTCCTTCTGAAGCCTGAAGAGAAGATCCTCCTTTACCTCGTCTGAGATTCTGGTCATGGCCATGAATCCTTAGTGTTTCTTGGCTTATTGCAGCATAAGTCCCATCTCTGCATCCCTCATCATCTTCCTGCATCCCTCATCATCTTCCTCCTGTGCATGTCTGACTCTGTGTCCAAATTTTCGATTTTTAAAAGAATACCATCATCATTGGGTTAGGGCCAACTCTAAGGATGTCATTTTAAATTGATTACACCAGTAAAAACGGTAGTTCCATAAAAAATCACAGTCTAAGGTACTGAGGGTTAGGACTTCAATTCATCTTTGAGATGGAGGGAGATATGACTTATCCCATAACAATGTTACTTCCAATCGGTCGCATGAGAAACAACACATACACTGGACCAGGTTCTAAGATCTGAGGAGGCAGCATACTTGAAGTTAAAGAACTGAGCTTCAATACAAACCTATTCTACCCCTAATTCAGACTGCATTGCATCCTCTGGCACGTCACCAAGTCTTTCAAAGTCTCCTCATCGTAAGTAGTAGTACTCCCCTGAAAATTTGTTAGGATTAACAAAATGACCTTGGGAGTCCAATCTTAAAAATATCCTATTTATGAAAGTCACAGGAGTAGTCTCTGTTCAGTTTATGTAGCAAAGTCAGCTGGCCTACATATGAATGAAACCTAAGACAGATTTTCTAATCAAGTGAATAAATTAACCACCACCCTCATCTTGCTCATGAAAAAGCCCCTGAGATGCACATAAGCAAGGCTCTTTATTTCCTTATCTTAAAATCTGTTTCTGGTATTTGAGTAATTGTATATGTAGAACTCCCTAAATTAAAACTAGCTCAGACAAATTAAAACATATTTAAATCCTTCAAAAAGATGCTAAACAAGCTTATCCATTTTTTAAGGTTCATAATAGAACAAATTCTGTCAGCTTTTCTAAAAAATTTAAAAGCAAAGATTGTTAGTGCATTAAATAATTATTTTATATTATTCCTAATAAGATGTCACTACCTCTGTAATTATTTCCAATTATTTTGTATTAAAAAGAAAATCTCAGCATTACCTGTTTTTTTTTCAATTCTATCTATTGTATTAGATAAAAATAGAGATAGTGAATTAAGCTTAAAAGAGTAAAGAATTTCTTATCAAATATTTTCTCTTTTTTTTTTTATTGCTCTTTAAGTTCAGAGATGCACTACCCAGAGAAGAGGAATCTAGAGGGGGGCAGTCTTGCTACAGTGGCTTTGCTGCACTGTGGTGGGCTCAGCCCAGTTCAAACTTCCCTGTGGCTTTGTTTACACTGTGAAGGGGAAACCCGGCTACTCTAACCTTAGTAATGGCAGACGCCTCTCCCCTCACCAAGCAGGAGTATCAAAGATCAACTTTAGACTGCTGTTCTGGCAGTCTAAAGAATTTCAAGCCAGTGAATCTTAGCTTGCTGGACTCCTTGGGGGTGGGATCCACTGAGCTAGACCACTTGGATCCCTGGTTTCAGCCCCCTTTCCAGGGGAGTGAACAGTTTTCTCTTGCTGGCATTCCAGGCACCACTGGTATACGGAAAAAAAAAAAAAAAAATTTTACAGCTAGCTAGGTGTCTGCCCAAACGGTCAGCCAATTTCGTGCTTGAAATTCAGGGCCCTAGTGATGTAGGCACCCAAGGGAATCTCCTGGTCTGTGGGTTGCAAAAACAATGAGAAAAGTGTAGTATCTGGGCCAGATAGCACTATCCCTCACAGCACAGTACATCGTGGCTTCCCTTGGCTAGGGCAGGGAGTCCCCAGATTCCTTATGCTTCCAGGTGAGGCAACATCTCGCCCTCCTTCTGCTTGCCCTCTGTGGTCTGCACCCACTGTCTACCCAGTCCCAATGAGATCAGCCAGGTACCTCAGTTGGAAATGGAGCAATCGCCTACCTTCCGCATTGGTCTCCATGACAGCTGCAGACTGGAGCTGTTTCTATTTGGCCATCTTGCCACTCCCATCCAAATATTTTCAAGAAAATACTACTTTTTATCCTATCTAGAGTGACGAATATGAAGCAGCTCCAAATCCAAAAATAATAGTATAAATTTTTATAGCATAATACTTGCAAAGCCACTGAAATTGCTTTTTTGTATGTGTTTGCTTGCTTTTGTTTTACTTTGTTTAAATACATGTTTTATTTTGAGAATTGCTTGAGAGTTACTGAAAAACACCAAAGATGATGCAGAAACATCAAATATCCTATACCAACTTTCCCATAATGTGAATATTTTATATTAGAATGAAACATACTAATATTTTTATGTTCTAAGAATTATACCCATGGAAATACTACATTTCATTTAGTTGTATATCCTTTGTCAACATGTTTATTTAGAAAGTTCTAGACTGTGACAGCTTATCAGATTTCCCTTGTTTTGTTGACTTTGACATTTTTGAGATACATTTAGATATTTTACAGAATATTGTCAGTTGGGGTTTATTTACATTTTTCTGATGCTTCTATTGGGTTAATTAGTTAATGGAAGATAGGCACAGCAGAGATACAGTGCCATTTTAATCATACTCTATCAACAGTACCTACTACCAATATCTCAATGGATGATAATCTTGATTATTTGACAATGGAAGTGATTGCCAGGGTTCTTTACTGTAAAATAATTATTTTCCTGTTTCATAAATTACTCTTTTGAGGAAGAGAGTCACTATGTGCTGCTAACACTTAAGAAGTAGGGAATTTCTTGTCTATATCGTTTTTTTCTGTCTGAATAATCTCTAACATTTCTTGCAGAATATATCTGCTGAAAGTCAATTCCCTCAGTTTTTGTCCATGAGATTATTTACTTTTCCTTCATTGTGAAGGATAATTCTACTGAATATAGAATTCTTTGTTGGTAATATTTTTCCACCAACACTAAAAATGTCTCTCCAATCTCTTCTTACTTTCGTGTTTTATGTGAAATTGTTATCCTCATTTATCGTAATTAAGTTGTTTATATTCATCTCCACTTTGGTTTTCTTTAGTATTTTCTTTTTCCTTGATTTTCTGCAGTTTGAATATGACATGTGTAGGTGTGCTTTTTACTGCTTATCCTGCTTGTGTTCTCTGAGCTTCCCAGATGGGTGGTTTGGTGTCAGTCACTAATTTTGGAATATTCTCTGCCATTATGACTTTAAGTATTTCTTCTACTTTGTTCTACTTCTTTTTAATATTACATATATAAATATATTATATATTTTGATATGATCCAAAAATATTAGATGATTTTTTCCTCTAGACATCTTCAGTTGGCAAAGTTTCTGTTCACTTATATTCAAGTCCACTGATTTTTTTGTATAGTCTGCTGTATATAGTCTGCTAATGAATTCATTAAAGGCATGTCTTTTGGTTACAAAGTTTTTGATTTTTAGCATTTTATTTTTATTTTTTTCTTAGCATTTCCATCTCTACGTATATTACCCATCTGTTCTTGCATATTGTCTACCTTTCTCATTAAAATTCTTAACATGCATATAATTATTTCATGTCTGTCAAATAATTTCAATATCTGTGTCATATCTTAGTCTAACTCTGATGCTTTACCTCAGATTGTATTATTTCTTGCCCTTGAGAATGTCTTACAATATTTTGTTGGAAGCCAGGCATGTATCATTGGGTAATGGAATCTGAGATAAATGAGTCTTTAATGTGAAAATTTAGGTTAATATAGATAGAATTTTGGTTTGTTTAAAGTTTGTTGTGTATATAGTTACCAGAATATTCACATATTTCTCTAGTGCTTTTTCTTTTCTTTTCTCTTGGTTTGGGTTTTTCCCTGTGTTCTGCTCCTCATGTAAAGTCTTTGTGCCTTTTCCATCATAATACTAGAGTTATACTAGAGGCTTGTTGGTTATATACTTTCAGACTCCACATATCAAAATTCTATGTATTCTTCAAACCACAGTTAACATGCTAGTCTTATCTTGATTCATCTGGTACATAGTGTGTATTGCCTTTGGCCAACTATCAGTACACAATAAGCAACTCAGGCCACACATATAGCATATATACCTCACACATTAGATTTCACTCTTATTGTTCTTCACATAAAAAATATGACACTTTTAATAATTATGTTAATTTCTGAAGGCTCTGGCTAACGCAGCCCTCTATATAGTGAATTATATAAGGACCAGAACTGTACTGGTGGCAGATTTAGTTGTAAGCAAAAGAAAATTAATTAAAACAGAAATTTATTTTATTCAAAGCATACCGAATATCTCCAGGAACTGTTACGAAATCTTAAGAATCAGTTGTCTTTAAAAGTAAGAGGAAGGAAGAAAGAAGAATAGGAAGGGTAAGACTAAAGAGGGGAGGGAAGAGGAGGAAAGAGAGAACATCCAGAGGTACAGAAAAACTTATACCACAGAAGTAGTCCAGTTAAACACCACTGCTGTTCATTTGAAACACAGGACACTATGAAGGATACCACGTCTGCCCCTGCACCGGAAAACAGGAAATTACTGACAACTCTGAGTCTGAAGTTCCTGGAGGCTTTCTTTCCCTGACTCCAATTCAAATACAGGATTTTGCAGCTAACTGGTCCCTCAAGTTGCTATCTATGCAAGCATGGAATAACCTGGAAATGCAAGCAGTCAATTTTCCAGGTTCCTTGGTGATAGTAACACCTATTTAAACCAAGCCTCATGTTAAATAGAATGACTCGGAATTCCCTGTATTTAAGAAGAGATTGGGATTCAGGAGCTGGGCAGTGCACAGCATGACAAATAGCTTCTGAGATTACTTACTCATATATTTATCCTCAGCAAAGGAGACCTTGCTTAATGCGTAGCAAGTGTTTGCTGAAGAAAGGAAGAAAGTGTTATGACAGGTAGCTAGTCAGACAGGAGCAGGACAGAAGGCTCCCCCTACACACACCCTTCCAGCCCCATACACACACATCAGAAATGTCAGGCAACCATCAGGTGATGGTCAGGCAGTTAACTGTCTCTCTAAAATAATAATTGGTTGCAGCCACTTCCAGAAAAGGCAGTTTCCCAATAAACAGAAACACCTGAAGCTGATGATCAGCAGCTTCCTGATAAGATCTCAGGACTGGGGCAAGTGGGGCCACAAATGTGCATTAAGAAGCAAAATGGCAGAGTTTAACCAGTATATGACCTTCAAGGGACATACAAGTGGCAAGGGAAGAATGCCTCAATGAGCATGCGTACAACATCAGTAAACACACTGCACATCCTCACCTCCCAAGGGCTAGCAGGCTACTGTGCATGTGGACAGCCCACCCCAAAAAAAAGTCAGGGGCAAAGGAACACCAGACCCTGGAAGTATGCCAGTGTAAAAAGCCCCAGGTCAAAAGGTAAAATCGTGCACTTGTCTTTCAAGTTGCCCACTTGGCCCTCTTCCATGTGTACTTTCCTGCCTTTTGTTTCTGCTCTAAAAACTTGTAATACACTTTCACTTGTGCTTTAAAACTTGCCTCAGTCTCTCCTTCCCCCTTATTGCTCTTAGTCAAATTATCTCTTCTAAGGAGACAAGAATTAAGGTTGCTGCAGATCCATATGGACTCACTGCAAGGAAGGGAGGTAGGGAAGAAGAGAGGAAGGAAGGAAGGAAGGAACGAGGGAAGGAAAGGAGGGAAGGGGGGAGGGAGGGAGGAAGTCAGGGAGGAAGGAAGGAAAGAAGGAAAGAAGGAAGGGAGGGAGGAAGACTGGGAGGAAGACAGGGAGGAAGGAAGGAAGGAGGAGGGAAGGGAGGGAGGAAGGGAAGAGGAAGGAAGGATACCAGTTAAGTGCATTTAATGAAGATTGTCTTAAATTCAACTTTGTCTAAAAAACTAATACTTTATGTCCCAGTAAATAGGTAAATGTATTTTCTTTACAGTATCAACATATAATTTAACTGAGAAATATAAAGCATGTAAACATTTTTGTTGTGTTTTTCACTCAAAAGCAAATAACATAAGCATTATAAAATTTACTTCAATTCCAGTTTCTTTTATTGATTTTAATTTCTTAAAGGAATATCTCAGATGTTGCCCATATTTCCCTTCATTGCTCATTCGTTTGGGTAGCTTACTTACCATCTCAGGTTAAATGTCACCTCTCTACTTTCCCCAGATCACAACTGAAAGCCATGATTTAACATGATAATTTCCTTCTTAGTTCATGTTGTCCTAATCTGATCCAAATTTTTCTAAGGTTGCACTAATAAATATGGGCTAAGTTTTATTCAGTGAAGAAAGAAACTGCCTGAAAAATGGGGACTAAGCCCATGAGTTTTGATGCTTTATTTATATTGTTTCAAGACCCAAATCTTCTATTACTAAACACATTGAGATATTCAGTCCAAAGATTGATTATTGTCCAACATATGTTCTGTTGCAGAAAAGGCAACAATATTTCTTTGTATAAGAAAGTCCCATTTTTACCTTGCAGTAAAATTAAGTGTATTGTGTAACATCATTAGTTAACATGAATTGTGAAAAGGTTTATGCTTTTAATTTATATTATCAGGTAGTAATAACTACATTGTATTTGCACAGACATCCACAAAAAATAATTATATTATATTTAATAGAATAGTTTAATAGGCTTTTACCATAAAGGCATATTACAGAGGGAAAATCACCCAAAAGAAATGCTGTGCTGGGAATTATTTCATTCTTAATTTACTTCTCTGTTCCTATATAGGTATTTTACTTTAACTGAAGTTTCTAATCTGCTAATCAAAGCATATAAAATGGCCTAAGAAATTGTCTGTAACCTGCTTTATCAATTAGTTTTCCACTTCAGAGTTCTTTGGTACAAAGTATTACAAGTGATTATTTCAGTTCAAAGGCAAATCAAAATCCTATAAATTTGTCTCTTCAGAAAGTTATGGTCTAAAATATTTGATTGAATCCTCATTTTTCTGAAATAAACAGTCTGTGAAGCTTATATTTCATGATCCACCACAAATACATTTTCACTCTGTATGATTGTTATCCTCAAACTACATATTTTCCTTATGCCAAAATACATTTCATTCTCTATTGAGAAAATGTATTTTAGTCAGACAAATTGTATCTACATTGAAATTAATGTTATTTAAAGTACATAAGTAATGCACTTAGATAATTGCAAGTAATTATTAAACAGTGAGGATTTGAATCATTTTATATGCATAAAGTACTAAAAAGTGAAATAAACAGAATATCCTTTTATGCTTGATTGTTGCAGAGCAATAATACATAAATAGGAAAAAATATTTCTCTATTCATATCCAGAAATAACACATCCTCTCAATATGCTTTTATTTAACTTCTTTTAAGGCTTTATACAAATAAATATTTGGGAAATATTTATTGAGGGCATAATTTATGCCAGACTCTAGTGAAGAAAAAAGTTTAGTAAGGTAGAATTTCTTTCACTGATGAGTTTGCAATTCTTTTGAGGTGTAATTCATGCTTGCAAAAGAAATGTCAACTGGAAAATATTTTCAAAAATGAAGAGTTTCCTTGCATTAGAATATCTGTAATAGAATAAAATGAATGCCATCATTTGAAGACATTAGAGAAAACAGCTTGTAGCATTATAGTATCATAAACATGTTTTCACTTACTCTATGCACATATTTTCTAATATATCTCATTCATTCAGTCACAGATATTTGTTGAGGACTTATAACACCCTTATCTGGTATAGTATGGTACAGAGCCGTATTGAAGACATACAGAGTTCAGCTTCATGAAACTTACATGGTAGTAGAGAATCTGGGCATGAATACATAATCATAAATGCAATTTCTCCTGCAATAGAAGAGATAAAATAGGTGTGCGTTGTCTAAGAAAATAGTTTGCCATTTTGACTTTTTATATAATAAAATGATTAAAGGGGCTAGGTCGAGGGAAGGTTGGACCAGTGTTTCTAATTTTTATTAATTATCTTATTTGATGTATATAGGAATATTCTCTGAAAGTACTTTTCAACATTTTTAAGTTTTTAGAGCCTGAAAGCAGGAATTTGCTTCCTGTGGCTTTAGAGAACTAGGTGCAGAAATCTGTCCCTTGACTAGACACTCCTTGTTCAGGAAGAATTATTTTAGTGAGGCTTCATAATCATTCAAACCTAAATGTTTTGCTTACTCACCTTTCTTATTTAACTTCAGAATTGGTGAGGTTAAATAAATGTAAAAATTCTAGACTTAGCTATTTATTCTTTCATTTGATAACTTAAAACGCTTGGCATAGAGAAAGAAGTAATCTCAGCTACTCAAGAGGCTGAAGATGAAGGATTCCTTGAGGCCAGGAGTTGAAGGCCATAGTATGCCATGATAATGCCTATGGACAGCTATCGCACTCCAGCCTGGGCAACGTAGCAAGACATCTGAAGAAATAAACAGGAACATAAGTAGATTATATATCTCAAGAGGCTGTTTTATTTGGTTTGGTTAGAAACAAAAAGACTGGCTAGTTTTTGTTGTTGTTGTTGTTGTTGAGCTAAAAACATCTTTGAGTTTCCTGGAACTAGAAGGAAAAAAATAAAAATAAAAGGAATATCCCTGTGCTAAGATACTATGTAATCTAGTAATTGGGTTTATTTCCAGAATGCCATGACTTTAATTGATAATTTAATTAATATCACAATAGTCACAACAGTACAGTCTGTCTCCTATTCTATTACCACATGGTTTAAGCTGTTTGAACTTGACTGTTGACAATATTGGAGAATTCATGGTACAGAGTACTGTGTTGCTATATAAGGGCATCTAACATGCCCTGGAGGTTCAGAGAAGTCCTGCAAGAGAGTGGTGTTGAATACAAGAACATGTAAGGTAAATAGGTGTTTATCAGGCAAAGTTTGTTTATGTGGAGGTTGAAGGATGGGAAGTTCGAGCAAAGAGAAGGAACATCCAGAGACATATGGATTTGGAATCTTGATGCAAGACCACAGATATAGTGAGGGGTCAGATAATTTACCACTTCATATTTGATGGGAAGGATACTGAATTATACTTAAAGCAATGGGAAGTCATTACAGGTATTTTAAGCTATTCAAATGGAAAAAAATGTTGAAAAATGAAATAAAGAAAAAATAGATTTGTTTTTGTTGTGATGCAAGTTTGACCTTTAGACTCCTGATTCTCATCATTTGTCTTGACTCCTAATTCTGATGGCTAATCTTGACTCTTCATTCTCATGATTTTTCAAGCTAAATAAGCAGAAGAGGAAATTACTATAAGCTTCTTTCTATTACATTTAGGAAAGCACCTAAGAGAGATAGTGCTCATATTTATTGGTCCCCTGTTTTTCACTCAGTCTCTTGTGGATAAGAAGAAGGTAATTACTTGTTCCTGTTCTTAGTTTTCTGTATACAAATGGAAACAGCATGACATTACCAGAGCCTAGATAATGCTTAACAAATATACCGTTATTTTTATTTCAAAGAAAAGACTACATCCTACAACCATAGTCTATGCATACAGCCAATCTTCTCACAATTGTAGTCCGTGGGTACGATAAGTTACAGAGTAAAGATCAATTATCATGGTTTTACAAAACTTTAAATAATTAAAATTAAAAATTCTTCTTCCTCAAGCAAATGATTTGTATAAAAACAAATACTCAAACACTTACATTGTTTAAAAAGAAATCTGCATTTGTTATACTTAGAATACTTAAAAAATTTTTTTAATTTTTTGAAATCTTAGAAGAAAAAATAAATGTGTGATACCCAACCATTCTAAAATACAAACACATCCTGAACACATTAGTATAAACATATACATATTTGAATTAGAGCTTTCCTTTGGTAAGTGGTCAAAACGAAGGTTTACTTTCTATTTCAAAGGAAAGAGTTTTTATTTCAAAGGAAAGACTCCATCCTACAACCACAGTCTATGCATGCATAGACTGTGTGGGACTTCCAGAGTCCCACAAAATTTAAAACGAGAAATTCTAACATTTATTCACTTGCAAGCTATGACAAAATCAAAATAGAAATAAAACCAAAATCATAAACAAACTTTATAATTTTAATGTAAGCTATTTTATAGTACATTGTTTAATTTCTAAACTAGGTTAATAGTATCATAGATATATTAACATGTGGGCTTAATAAAGACTTAATTAAAACCTAAACATTCCCCTTTTTTGTTAACAAGATGAGTTATCCTAAGACCTGTTTGGGAAAAAAATGCATCCTCAATATCTGCATTTTCTAAATCCCCACTAATGGTGTGTCTCATCTGATTTGTCTTTTGAGGTATAACCTATAGAAATATCCTAATATGACTCTATCACTTTTCTAAAATGTTCTACATTTTAGTATCCTTTATATTCGTAAGAAGAACATTTACTGAAAAATGGAACAATAGAGTAAGCATTCATGCTGTTCACCAAACATTTATCACTCTTACTGATATAGATAGGACTGTATTTCTGGCTTTCTTAGAAGTAGTTAGGATATGGAATAGCCAGAAGAGAAGACTTGTACAGCTTCAAAAGAAGAGCATTTAATTACAGAGTAAACCCCTCTGAAACTTATTTCCTGTTGCCCTGATGACTGGTGAACATTAACTTTTGCTAATGGCACTTGGTATTTATTTGTCTTTTTGTAAATGAAAGCTACAAGTCCAAAATTATTTAATTTGAAAAAGTTTTAGTGTCATCAATGCAAAAGTTACTATCTGGAATGACAATAAAACTTATTTTGCCTTTTTATACACTATATTATGCACCAGACACAGTATTTCTCTTCCCTGAAAATTATTATATCTTCAGGGAATAAACATTTGCACACCATGACCTTAAACATATCTCAGAGAAAAAAATGACTTTCACCATTGAAAAGCAGCTCTGTTACCAAATCATATCTGTCAGGCAAGAAACCTGGACCTCATAAAAAGTGACATTAAAAGTAACCAATGAATGCAACAGAAGTAATATTATGTCTCAGTAACACTATAGATTGTACTTGTTGCCGTAAATATACTTACCTTTAAAAGACAATTTATCCAAGGTAATTATTAGAATAACATGTTCATTTGAGCTGAAATTTAATTACATTTAAGGCAACATACCAAAGTATATTTAGCTAATTTAATATACCTTATCAAATATTTAACAAACTATATTAAGATATTAAGGTAAAAATTACACAATATTTAAAGAAGTTTGTATGCAACTAGTACATATTATTTTCACTCCACTATTAACTACTGTTGGTTTTCAATTCAAGTTTAATTCTTCATATACCACTTCCAAATTTTACTTAAGCCTAATTTTATTTTTTTGAGACAGAGTCTCTGATGCCCAGGTTGGAGTGCAGTGGCACAATCATGGCTCACTGCAGCCTCTGCCTCTACTTCTCAGGCTCAGTCAACCTTCCCACCTCAGCCTCCCTAGTAGCTGGGACTACAGATACATGCCACCACCATGCCTGGATAATTTTTGTAGCTTTTGTAGACACAGGGTTTTACCACATTGCCCAGGTTAGTCTCAAACTCCTCGTCTCAAATGATCCCCCCATACTGGCCTCCCAAAGCACTAGGATTATAGACGTGAACCACCGCACCTGGCCAGATTTTCTTTTTGTTGTCCAACCACGTTTATTTTTGGCTTGATAGTATGCAGAGATTTCCATTTATTCCAAATATTAAGTATTAAAAGAATGCATCAAGTCTCATCTCAATACAAGCTGTTTTTTCTTCCTTTTGAGTGTATTCAACCCTCAAACCATTGACAGAGGTAAAGAAAAGGAGAGACACTAAAGTTCAGAGTATGAACTAGATTCCACAGATATTCTAAAGTACATCAACTGGATATTCTAGTCATCCTCTTTTCCTTTTCTCTTCATTACTCAATGCCTTTAGGCCATCTAAACTAATCCCATTATATCTTTTATCTCTGTCTAAGTACTGATATCATGAAAGCTCAAAGTAACTTCACTTCTCCCATCCAAATCTTCATACGTCTTTGCACACTCTCTGTCCTCTCTCCATCTTCCACTCCTCCCTTACCCATGACAACTAACTATAGTACACTTAATTTTCCAATTTATAATTAGCATCATTCTCTATATTCTCAAACACTTATTCAGATTATTAGGACCTTCTCACTCTATCAGAAACCTTGGCCTGTCCTGAGCACACAGCTTCTCAAGAAAGGACACAGCAAATACAAATATATCTGATGGCTGGAAGAAAAGAGGTTCTGAGGAAAGCTTCTGTACCCACCTTACAGTGGTGATTATTGGAAAGGGACTTTGACTCATTTTCTGTTTTGCTTGTTAAATGTGGCATTGAACATGCAAAACTGTATACAAATAAAATCATACATTGGTAAGGGCAGTGAGCAAGCCCTTAGAGGGCTGCAGCTTTCTAAGGCAGTGACTGTTCTTTTTTTCCATTTCCTTTATATCCAGCATTGTCCTTCCTTATCCATACTGACGCTTGCAAACACTTTCCCTTCCCACTTCTTTAAAAAAAAAAATACTTGAATCTCATTCTATTCTTACTCTTCATTTCCTTCAAATAATTTTACCTTCCATTCTCCCTAGGCCATTTCTTTCTATCATGATAATCCTAGACCTTGTCATTACCAATTACTGCTGTCTCTTGATCATATTGATGACCTCTTCTCCCTTATTTTCCAGGTTAAATTGTATAGTAAATTCTTATACTCACTTTCTGTCATACATCCTCAGCTCCTCAGTCCCTCTCTCATTTTGCCTTACATGGAAAATTCATAAATCTGTTTATGTTTAAATACAATGATCTACCTTGAACCTGCATCTAGACAAACAAATCTGATAGAAGAAAAACAGCATCACACTAATTGGTTTCTCTTTAACAATCATGACAATGAAACTCAAGGAGTCTTAATGTTGTCTGGAAATTATATTACATATCTCAAGTCTATTCACTCTTCCATAGTCCTTGAGCAGTATTTCATACTTTCTCCAATCCCTTCAAAAACCTGGGTTTTTCTTTTTCATTCTTATATAAGAGCCTTTCCTCTGACTTTACGTAAAAAAAATGTTAAATTCTAAAATTTCTGACTCCCATCACCACATGGTCACCACATGTAGACACCATATCAGCATCTGTGGCCAAATCCTCAATCTTTCTGTCTGTTAACAGAGGAGAATTATCAATCCTATTGTCTCAAGTCAATTCCTCCGGAACTTCACTAGATACCATCCCCTTTCTTAATTCTTCTAATTCCTATGATCATACAGTTTTAAATAATTTGAGCTCACAAATTCTCCTGCTTGATCAATTCTTCTGTTTATGTTTTTATTGCAATTTTTTATTTATTATATATTTTACTCCAGAATTTGTTTTTTAAAATAATTTTAATCTTTCTGTAGAATTTTTTGTTTAGATCATTTGTGGTTTCCCTAATTTCATTTGAATTGTTTCTCTGTATTATTTGAAGTTCACTGAGTTTCCTTAATATAATTGCTTTGAATTATTTATCACACAGTTCATGTATCTCCATTTCTTTAGGGTCTGTTACTGATTATTTCGTTATTTTGGTGGTGTCATGTTTTCCTGATTTTTTTTTTTAATCTTGTGACTATGTGTTGGTGTCCACATATTTGAAGACTTGTGAACTTACTTTAGTCTTTGAAGATTGGCTTTATCTGGGAATATCCTCAACAGTCAGCTCAACCAGAGATTCTGGGCAGACTACTTGGCATAGACCATAAGCAGGCTTGGTGCTGGAATTTTAGGGCAGGGTTTCCCAATGCTTGAGTAAACATATGGGTGGGGATGGTGCCTGGATCTGCAGGACCGAAACTGAATCCTGGATCCAATGGGCTAAATCTCTTCTTCAAGCCTTTGTGGTTAGGCCTGGAGCCTGAGACCATAAGGACTGGCCTAAAGCCATAAAGACTAGGTCCAAAGAAGCTGGCCCAGTGTGTTAGAATTAGCCTTGAATCTAAATCTTCATGGTCGTATCAGGCACTGGGATAAGCTTGGCATCTGAGTCCACTAAGACAGGCTTGGAGCCTTAGTCCTTATGGGCAGGACTGGGGCTTGCAGACTAGATCTACAAGGGTCAACCTGGAGCCTTGGTTTGTGAGGGCTGACCTGGCACTAGAGTCCAATAGGATGGACCTGGATTTTAGATTTGCTACAAACGACCTGGACCCTGGGTCCAGTGGAGTCTGAGGTTGTAGAAACTGACCCAGACCTGGGACCAGCCTGGTACTGGAGCAGAGTGAAGGCTGGGCCTGCGGGAGCTCTTCAGGAGGCTGGGATTGTGGTTGCTTTTCTAATGCATGGAGCCATGGTCGCTAGCCTAAAGGATAGATGTGCAAGAGCTGGCCTAGATCCTGGGGCCCTGAGGGTCAGCTTGGAACCCATGAGCACAGTGGTGGATTTGGAGCCTTGATCAATGGCTGCCAGTCTAGTGCTAGGATACAGTGGGACAGTCCTGAAACCTGGATCTAATAGAATAGGCTTGGATCCTAGGTCTGCTAAAGCATGGGGCTGTAAGAGCCAGTCTGGAGAGTGGGGCCTCAGAGAGTAATATTCTGGCACTGGACATACTTAGATTCTATGCCTGCAGGTTTCAGGTTGATGCCTGAGGGCAGGGGTGCTAATTTCATGCCAGGGTAAGCCTGAATTTGGGAGCTGTGTGGGATGACCTGACTCAGGGCTGGTCACAAATCTAGGGCTGGCTTGGAAGCTGGAACCACAAGGTCTGGTCTGGCAGTAAGTAGGTCTGGTACTTGCATCTGCAGGGATCAGCCAGGAGTCTGGATCTGAAGATGCTGGCCTGATGACTAGGCTTAGGGGGCATGACATGGCACTAGGGCAGGCCTGCAACCTGGTGCCTTAGGCATCAGTCTATTGCTGAAGGTAAAATGGAGGTCAGGGCTGTCAGGTAGCCTTGCCCTGAGGCAGGACCTGTGTATAAGTCTGTGGGGGTTGGCCTGGTACTGGGGCAGGTTGAGTGCTGGGTCAGGTCCAAAGTCTGGGGTTATACAGGCCTGCCACAAACTGGGTTTTCCTACAGTGGTCCTAGTACTGGGGACTGAGACAAAGTCTAGGGCTCATTTCTCTCTCTTCTCTCCAAATAAACTGTGTCTTTCTCCATACTCTGTTTCTTGGGGTTAGAAAAAGAATAATGAGAGTAACGTAAAACCATCCTTCTTACTGTCTTCAATTAGTCTTTTCTTATTTCTATGCTGTACTCAGGTGCTGTTATCTCTCACTTGGTTTCTTTAGCTCTGATGAAGGTATTTTTGTGCATGGATAGTTGTTCAAATTGATGTTTTTGCAGGAAATGAGCACTGGAAAGTCTCACTCCTCCATTTTACTGATGCCCTGGCTTTTCTCCACATCTCTGAAATCTCCTAAATTCTAGGGACACACGCTTGGCCTCTTTGACATACCTTGTGTTGGCTATTCCTTCTGCAAGTATCTTCTCCAAAATATCTGCATGGCTATCTAACTTACTATCATCTTAGCCCAAATGTCATTTTCTTAATAAACTCTACCCTAATGATTTTATTTAAAACTGCAAACTATCCCTTCTCCCAGCCCTCCTAAATCTCCACTTTGTTTTATTTTTATTGCATTTATCACCTTTTAAACATACTGCACAGAAAAGTGTTAACATAGCAGGACTAACTGCTGTTCTTTGAAAGGCCTGCTTATAGGGTTGCTCCTTGGCTGATATCTGGGAACTCGGTTTTCGGAGGGTTTCTAAAACTTAATTAAAACTCAGAGTGACTTACTCTGTCTAAATTGTGTAAACAATTTTGTTTATGTTGAGCATCTGTTTTTTTTTTCCTAGGAGTCTAAGATTTAGGTATATGCCAGACAGGGGATGCCTATGTGATCAGCCCCCAGTAAAAACTAGATGCCATCTCTAATCAACACCCCCTGTTGGCAACATTTTACACAGTGCCATAATTTGTTCCTGAGGGAATTAAGTGAAGAACTCCATTGGGAGTAGATTCTGAAAGTTTACATCTCGTTTGCTCCAGACATTTTTTCCTGTATCTTTTTGCTTTTCTTGTTGCGCTTTGTATTCTTTCACTGTCATAAATTATCTCTACAAGTCCAATGATATTCTGAGTCCTGTGAGATCTCCTAATATTAGACGTCTGTAAATCATCAAATCTGGAAGTGGCCTTGAAGATCTCCCAACACTTATAGTATATTAGTTAGGTTTCTCCATAGAAAGAGGTTCAATAGGCTGTAGATAGATAGATACATAAATAAAAGAGATTTATTGTGAGGGATTGGCTCCAACAACTATGGAGTTTGGGAAGTCCCACAATCTTCTGTTTGGAAACTGTTAGCACAGGTAAGCCAGGGGTGTATTTTTAGCCAAACCTGACGTCCTGAGAACCAAGAGAGCTGTCTTTGTCTGTTTAGTAACTGTACAGGAATACTTGAGTAAGAGTAATTCATAAGGAAAAAGAGGCTTATTTGGCTTATGGTTCTACAGTCTGTACAAGAAGCATGGTGCCAACATTTGCCAGCTTCTGGTCAGGGCTTCAGGCTGCTTCCACTCATAGGAGAAAGCAAAGGGGAGCTGGTGTGTGCTGGGAGCACATGGTAAGAAAAGAAATGAGACAGAGAAAGGAGGTGCCAGACTGTTTTTAGCAATCAGGTCTTTTGGGAAGTAACAGAGTAAGCATTCACTCATTCCTGCCTCAGGGAGGGTATTAATGTATTCATAAGGGATCTGCCTCCATCACCCAGATACCTTCCATTGGGCCCCACCTGTCAACACTGACATTGGAGATCAAATTTCAACATAAAGGTTAGAGGGGTCAAACATCACTTTTACAGCAGGAGCCAGTGGTGTAAGTCCTAATTTGAGTCTGCAGACTCAAGAACAAAAAATGCTGAAGTCTGATGTAAGGGAAAACTCTATGTACCACCTTGAGCAGAAACAAAATTCACTTTCTGTCCACTTTTTTGCCTTCTTCAGGCGCTCAGCGGATTGCATAATGCCCAGCTGCATTGGTGAAGACCATCTTTGCTCAGTCTACCAATGCAAATTCTACTCTCTTCTGGAAACACTCTGTTACAGAGACACAGAAATAATGTTTTATAAGATAGCTGGGCATCTCTTAGCCCAGTCAATCTGGTACATAAAATTAATCATCACATATTGTATACAATTTATTTATGTGTCTTTATCAATTTTTTAAAGTTTTTCAATTATATTTTAAGTTTGACAAGGTATAAATTATCATTGGCTTTGTTCCTTAATTGCTTCCTTTGACTTGCCTTCAATTATTATTCAAAAATTTTAATAATATTCAAACTATATTCTGTATTTATAGTCTATTCTGACATACAGAATCATATAATAAACTTGCTAAGCAAAACATACATATGTATATGTGTGTGTCTATATATGTATATAGACACATGCAGAAAGTTGAACTCCTCTTTGTTATCCTCCTCCAATCACCATCTTAAGAAGTAGAAACATTGTACATAATACAAGAAAATCTACAAATATTTTACCGCTACTAAAGAGGTTAGCAATACTAACATATTCTCATTCCTTTGCCTCTCCTGATTTTGTCCATTTTCTTCCATTCTAACTTTAGTTGGAAAAAAAAGTTTGATTTAAATTTAAGTATACATGTTTTAAACTTATTTTTTTGAAATACAAGAAGTTTTTGAAAAGCAAACATGAGTAAATGGCTAAGATAGAGTGACAGATAAGAGCACTGAAGAATCCTTGAAGAAAAGAGTAAATAAAAGACAACATATTGGAAGAGCCACTTCCAAGAATAATTAAGCCAAAATTACAAGAAATAAAAGGAGTAATGGGGAGTAAATGAGCATAAGTAGTTTCTGTAATAAGGGGCATAATTATTGGTGTACTTGCAGAGTCTAAGCTCTTTGGTGTGAAGTAGGTGTAGTGAAGGGAGGGAAAACGAGCTAGCATAAATAATAAGGACAAAGAGAAATTTATTACATCATCCATTCCAGAGGTATAAAGGATAATGGGAGAAAAAACACCAACAGTTAAGAGAAAGGAAGAAGCAAAGTCAAAGGGGAAAATCAGGTTTTAGAGAAAGCAATGAAGTGAACATGATTTATGATTTCAATATTTGTGTTCCTTTAAAATTTGTATGTTAAAGTTTTAAGTCCCAACATAATAGTATTAAGAACTGTGGTATTTTTAGATAATTAGTGTCCTTATAAAACTGTTTCCAGAGGGCTACCTCCTACCTTCCAATATACGCAAATACAGCTAGAAGGCACTTTCTATAAGGAACAGGCCCTCCAGACACCAAGTCCACCAGTGACTTTTCTTGGACTTTCCAGACTCCAGAACTATGAAAAATAATTTTTTTATAAGCCTTTAAAGTCTTTTTGTTACTGAAACTCAAACAGACTAAGACAGAAATTGGTACTGGGATTGGGATGTTGTTATAACCAATACCTAATAAGTGACTTTACAGAATGCCTCAATTTTCTTAGATAATATCTAGGTGCTCATGAATTGAATGTTGGTAGATATATTAATCATAAAGATCATTTTGATGATGTCTTAAGGAAAAATTAACATGTAATCAGAAACTAGAAGAAATGTTACCCTTGTTACCAATTGGCAAAGAACTAGGGTGAACTGGATTTGTGTCCTAGTGTTTTGTATTACATAGAAGTTTGTAAGTATTAAAACTGAGTACTTGGCTAAGGTAATTTCTAAGTAAAGTGTTGAAGGTGCATCATGACTTCTCTTAACTACTTATAGTAAAATACAAGAAGAGAGAAATAATACTAAGATAATAATCTGAAAAAGCAAAATCTAAAGATATAGAAAATTCTCAACTTGCCCATATTGAAAAGAATGAGAAAGAGTATTAAGGAAAGAATACCAAGGATATGGCCAAGTGAGGATTAAAAAAGCTTAGTATGGATAGATTATCTCCATGAAAGTCAGATGTTATTCATCAATCTGGGTAATGGATAGAGGCTGGAAGAATTTTGAGTAACATATTAGAAAAGGTCTACACTGCCATAAACAGTTCATTAAAGGCAATTCTGGTGAGACCACAGAAGAAAAGGAGAATTGATTCGTGATTATATTTATATGAGATAACTAAAATAGTCAAATTAATAAAAGCAATGAGAAATATGGTGGTTTCTAGGAACAGGAGGGAAGAAATAGGGAGCCACTGTTTTACAGGTATACAATTTCAGTTCTACAAGGTAAATAACATTTAGAGATTTGCTATACAACATTTATCTATAGTTGGAAATACTATATTTTACACTTGAAATTTATAAAAGGTCACCTATCATGTTTAGTTTCTTTAACCACAGTTAAAAATGAAGCAAATTAGTAGTATTTTTTAACATATTTTGGTTAAGAGGGAGTCTTTTTCAAATTGTGTTGCTTTGGTAGAGATGTAGGGCTCAAACTATTACAACAAATAAATAGTTCTCAAAATTGTTTAACATGAATTATTCTGGTTTCATGCTCAGAAGCAAACAAAAGGAGTGTTATTTGGTTTTCTATATACATTTCTGAAGCAGATTATTTTTAAGTAGACTTTATATTTTAAAATGATTTTAGATATATAGAAAGTTGCAATGACAGTGCAGAGATTTTCCTTATACTCCTCACCCAGTTTTACCTATTGTTGCCAACAAATGAATGAGTTATGCTTTCATGTCTTACATCTGATGAGTGTACTAGACTAGATACTACTTTGAAAAGATGACCTAGAATCCAGAGAACTCTGGGTAAAATAAACAAATCCAAATATATTAAATCATTCAGGGTCTAGGCAGGAGATAGAGCCCATTCTAGTCTTTTGAATGGAAAAAATGTACTATTAAAAAAGTGTTAACTATTTAAAGGTCATGATGTACACAAATGAGGAAAAGAAACTCTATTGAGTGCTGGGACAGTAAATGTAAGGATCAGCTATAACCTTAGAAATAAAGAAAGTATCCAAAGACAGAATAAACTTGGAATAACCTGCTATACCTCAAGGTTGAGATTCAGATCCTATTGGGGCAGAAGGGGTTGTGGTCCACTAGATGGCAGAGAAGATCTCTGAGTTTCCGCAGGCTAAGTTTAGTGAGCAGGACTTCATTCACTGAGTGTCAGCAGTACTTGTAAGAAAGCTGCTGGTATGTCTGCGAAACTAACTAGGAAAATTTTCACTGGGATTAGGGTGAAATTTGTTATGAATCTGTATACAAAGATGCTAGCCAAACTACCAGAAATGTACTTAATGAGGTATTAGCAAAACTTGCTGGTGCGCCACTGAGCCTCTGGCACACCACTGGTAAGAAACGCATTTGCTGACAAAGAAGTTGCCAGCGTCAGGGAGTCACTGAAGGCAGCCATGCTGTGAGAGCAAGAGGTAAAGCTACAGAATCAGAATCCCCTTCTGCTTGTAGTGCCCTCTGCTGACAAGGCTACCATTTTACTGGATGGCAGAGGAAATATGGTAACAGGGCCCAGCTCCAGCATCACAACAAATAAAGGTAAGTTTAGAGATGAGAGTCAATTAATTGATAATAGGCTCACCTTACAGCCATCTCAACTAAGAGTACATGTAACAAGGACACAAATATGCTTTTTTCATTCAGATGTGAGAAAAAAATACATATATATCTTCTTTATTTCTTTATAACTCTTCCTCATCAGCCAAAAGCTTCTGAGTAGCAGAAAAATATAATTCACTCTGTTTTACTCCAATTATATTTATTACATTATTATAATGCAACCGTCCATTTTAGGCATATATTCAGTATGATTATAGGAAATGCTCTGTCTCTTAAATTACCTCTCACTCCTACAACTCCAACCAAAGATGGCTGGAAAGATGTGAGCGCTCATGTTAATGCAGCCTCTTAACGATGAGTGGAAGCATCCTTGGAGCTACACAGTATCCTTTACATTGCCCTATATATGGTGGTTAACATTAGGTGTCAACTTGATTGGATTGAGTGATGACTAAGTGGCTGGTTAAGTATTGTTTCTGAGTGCCATCTGTGAGGGTGTTGCCAGAGGAGATTGACATTTGAGTTGGACAGGGAGGGGAAATCCACTCTTAATGTGGCTGGACACCACCCAATTGGCTGCTAGCTGGCTAGAACACAGCAGACAGGAGAATATGGGATAACCTTGCTTGCTGAACCTTCCGGCTTCCTTCTTCTTCTTGTGATGGACACTTGCTTCCACTCCTCTTGGCCTTGGACATCACACTCTAGGTTCTTCAGGCCTTAGACTCTCGGATTTGCACCTGTGGCTTTCAAAGCTTCTATGGCTTTTGGACACAGGCTGAAGTCTGCACTGTCAGTTTCCCTGGTTTTGAGGCTTTTGGACTTGGACTGAACCACTACCAGCTTCTCTCTTCCCCAACTTATACATGGCCTATTTTGAGCTCTCACCTTGTATTAATGTAAGCCAATTCTCTCTAATAAATTTCCCTTCATATATACATATATCCTATTTGTCTGTCCCTCTGGAGATTTCTGACTAATATACTGTATATCTCAATGAGAAGGTAAATGGTCTTATCTGTTACCTGGACTGATTACTTTTAAACCATATGCATTTTGTGCAAGGAGTGCCAAAGTCTATTCTTAGAGCTACAACTTCTTGTCATTTTGCCTTAGCAGTCACCATATGTAGTGAATTCCTGTTGCCTGGCCTTCATTGACTCAATAAATACCAGTTGTTAACTTTGGCGTTCTTTTACTATCACATTTAAGAACTTCTGGGATGCTGGATCAGCTGTGAGAGGTGATGATTACTAATTCAATTTCATTTCTTTACTTACTATGCTACCGTTTTGTACTCTGACTAAGAAATGGTTCAGTGGGCATTTTCTAAAGGCAGGCAGACTTCTAACAGTGAAACTGGAGATGCTTGATACCACCTAGAGCTTCAAAAGCCACTCCCAGAGAATGGAGTGTTCCTAAGGACTGCAAACTTTCATGCATACTTACAAGAGTTGGGAATAGCAGAGATAAAATCTCTCGCTTCTCACTATTTACTCTTATGTTCTCCACTGTCCCTCAGAGGCATAAAGACCTGTATCAAGTTTTGCCTTTCATAATATCTCATTTTTTCTCCACACTAAACTTATGACTAAGTCTTACTGATATTGCAGGGTAGAACTCAGCTTACTGACTAGTAAGGAAAAACTGAGTTATTTCTGAAAACACACTGTCATTGTAATACAGAAAGAGCATAAATACCTTGTAAATCATGAGAAGCACATAAGGTTTTTGAAATATAGGAGTAAATAGAAATGTTCAGTCACACTGATCCTATATTGGTACATCTGAACATATTTTAGTCAAATCATAGGTACAATTCTTCATAACACTGTTGATAAGAATACTAAAAGCTGAGAATATCTAGTCCTTCAGTGATTAGATAATAACTCTAATATGCTGTCGGACTAACAGTAAATAATGGGATTAACTCGGAATTCTATAAATAAAGTAATCTCTATTGGTTTAACCAGTTAGGTCCCTCACTATTAACTACAAAGGTCTTTGGTTGTGCTTACTTACTGTCTTCTCATTTAAGCAACCCATCATTAACAATTTCACAGAAGGCATAAGTCGTACTCAGAGTTCAAGTTAAAGTTCTTTAACAAAAAATTCTCAAAATACAGAAATCAATTTGCTAAGATAGGAGAGAAAGAGTTCTTTCACAAAAAACAATCCAGGAGGGAGTTGGCTAGGGCTCCCGGGACATCTCTACCATCCTCCAGTTGTGGCTCCCATTGTTACTGTTTTCAATTATTTCCCAGCCAGTGACAAGGAAGCAATGAAAAGTCAAAGACAAATGTCTTGATCTATGAGCAGGACTCACTTTGCAAAGTTCACTATGTTTACATTACCTTCTTTTAATCTTAGTCACATGGCCATCCACCAGTGCAGGGGAGTCTGGGAATATAGTCTTTAGCTGGGTAGCCAAACCAAACTAAAACTCGAGTATCCTCTTATCAAATAGAACAAGGATGAATATTGACAGATCCTTAACAAACAGTCTGCTTTTCGCCCTACTACATGATCTGCAATAACGTAGCTGTCTGCCTCATGTTTTTAGGAAAGTGAATGTGTAATGTTCTAGTTTCCATTGTCTTTATCTTGAATGCTCTGGGTTCTCTCTGCTGTGATTATCGTGCTGCTACATGCTGAATTTATAATACGGTATTTTTAGGAATAATGATCCTTACCTTCCTGGAGATTGGTTTGAAAACAAATTCTCAACTTACCTGAAAAAAATTTGCAAGGCCATTAAAATAGTCTTAACAACAAGCAAGCAATAACAATTTAAGGTAACATATTACTTATATTTTACTCGAATCCTTTATATTTAAGGTAACATATCACTATATTTTACTTCCATTCAGGTCATAAATGCAATTTTGGAACCACTTAAAGTTTTCTGACAGATCTGCATGTAATCTATATTCACTTTTCATATTTCTATACCTTCTATATTTTTTCTAGCCCACTACAATTTTGTCTCTGTCCTTCATACTCTTAATAATGAAACACAGAATAAAGAGCAAATTCAGCTAAGAGACATGGGAATAAAAATCTTTACTCATAAAGGTTGAAAGATGGTCATATTATTGTGCAGACAACTAAAATATCAAATAAACAAGTAGGAAATACAGCAAAATGAGAGATAAGAGAAGTGAGTGAGTGTTCACATATGCCTGCCAGTTTATCTGTAGATAAGAAAAGACATCACTTCAAGTGTATAGCAATAAAATGTAAATAAAAAAGGAAGATTAAAGTAGCAGTTCAAAGAAACAGAGCTGTATGGATATTAAACATATGGTGAGTGATTTTATGGTACCCTTTGGGTACTATTAAAACACTCACAAGTAATCTGATTACTTGTCCCATCTGGAATCCACAAAGCTTCAGGTTAGTTGCTATGTACCTAACTGCATACCCTCAAAGTAATTGGTGTTGTCTTAATTTTTTCCTTATTAGCATTCTCTATCATTGCCAAAAATGACATGGAAAGAGTACTCAAAGTGATAACTGAAGATGGCAAAGGAGTCTCATCTGTTATTTTTGTTTTATCTCATCAGTCCTTTTCTTTTGAAGTTTTACAGAGGGATGAACATTTTATTTTATCTTATCTCATCTAATGGCTTAAGTTTAGAAGTTTTGCCAATTTGAAACACATCGAAGTCTATATTCCAATCAATGTGAATATGTTTTTCTTGTGTGTATATTGTATGCGCCATTTATTGCAAGACAAGGCATTCCAAAGCCTTTTAAATCAATAAAGCCTTGAATCATTGACTGTAACTTTTCTTTGTGTTCTACTATATTTTCCCTAAAATTTGTCTCTGTTTTAGACATTTGTTAGTAGTGTTAATTTGAGAGGCATTTGCCAATAATATCTGCATGAATTTTTAGTGCTTTCAAAGAAAATAAACACAAGGAAGCCTAGGAATTTACAAGGAATCCATTATTTCTTTACATATTGTAATTAGAGTAAATAAATGGCCCTTTAGTTATATTTCTCTCCCCACACCCACCCCTAACTTTCTTCTTTCTCTTGTTCTGTCTTCTTGCCTTTTAAGGTATTAAAGTAATTAAGTAAAAAAAAAAAAAAAAAAAAAAGACAAAAAAAACCTGGCTTGTCATTTTTCATGGTGACTGGAAAATCAATATTCAGCCTCTTCTAGGTCAGAGAAGGCTAGTAAATCCAAAGATTGGACCCTTTAACATGAACAATTTGCAAAACCAATTTACTGGGAATTACTTAAAAATGCCCATGCCAAATCTATTACTTATAAGACTGAATACTTGTACAATTTTATTCTGGTCTTATGATTTCCTATTTTGAATACATTAGGTCCATTTGATATACATGCATTTTATTACCATTAATTGTAGTTTCCAAATTTTCTCAGTCTTAACCAATTTAACTTAGGTTTAGCTTCCTGTTTTCTTTCATATTGTCTTTTCAATTTATTTTCTCCCATACTAGCTGTCATCACTTTATTTTTTAAAGTATTGATAAGGATTTTCATATTCAAACCAGCCTCTCTTCATCCCTAATTCAAAACAGAACAATGGAACTGAAGTAAAGAAAAATGTTCAACACCAACAAATTTCAAGTGAGACAGACAATATGAGATAGAATACAGGAGAAATCCCCAATGTGAAACAGATGGAGCTAGATTAAATTAAAACATTCTAATCTTCATAAGACTTCAACTTTATACCAATTAGAATATGGATACCAGTTGACTTCTATAGGAATGGTTTTGGGGCTGAGCGGGGAACAGACACTGAAATTTCATTTTCCTCACACAGCAAGGTCACATCTTCAAATCCATGCAGAAATGTAAACTACATAGGAACTAACCAGAAAATAAGAAAGGGTTAAAAAATGTGAGGCAGACATATCAGAACACAATAAATAAATTCTTGGCAGGTCATTTTAGACAAGGAGCTATGCAGATAAAGCCTGAGATGGGATCAGAGAAGGGTATTTGGCTATTAGTGTAGTGTGTAATAGTCGTAACACACACCTGCTATTTTTACCAATAAGGAATCCAGATTAATCTTTCCTATTGCTGTAATGAGTTATCAAAATGTAACAAAAACACAGCCTAGAGAGATATACCAAATAACAAAGTAAACAGAACTGCATTTAATTTTCTTTGACAAATCCAATTTTGTAATTATTCTCTCAGGTTTTTAATTTCAATGTGACTTTATAATTTATTCATTTTTGTGTATGCATTACTTTGTTTTAAAATAGTATCCTCTAAATTTACACATATTGATTCATGAAACATGGCTTAGGAATAAGATAGTTGTATTTTTATTTATTTACATTTACGTATAAACAAGAATGTAATCATCTTTTTTTTTTTTTTTTGACCGAGTCTTCCTCTGCTGCGCAGGCTGGAGTGCAGTAGTGGGATCTCACCCCCTGCAACCTGCGCCTTCCATGTTCAAGCAATTCTCCTACCTTAGCCTCCCAAGTAGCTGGGATTACAGGCTTGAGCCACCATGCCCAACTAATTTTTGTGTTTTTAATAGAGACAGGTTTCCACCATGTTGGCCATGGCTGGTCTCAAACTCCTGACCTCAGGTGATCCAACCACCACAGCCTCTCAAAGTGCTGGGAGTACAGTTGTGAACCGATGCACCCAGCCCAATTTTTGAAGATACATTTTTCATTTTTATTTCAAGACATGGATTTTATTTGTTTATATATGCCTATATGCTCATGTATATTATTTATATAAATTAATATTTTATATATATATATATATATATATATATATATATATAACTATTTGGTTTCAGGAAGGCATTTTTAAGTATGGCATATTTTATTAAAATAGAAACCATCAGGAACATTTTTGAATTTTTAAGCTAACATATATATACTTACATTGTGTGTATGTGTGTGTGCGTGTGCTTATTTTAAGGTGTGGTCACTGTGGAATGGTCCCTAAACGCCAACTGTAACCTACTGATTCACTTGGCTTTCTTTATTATAGATATAGAAAAGATAGTCACCTTTTCACATAGCCTGCCATTTAGGGGTGGCCAGGTATTATAGTTCTAGCCAAGGTGATACAAGCAGAAGTACTTGAGAGCGTTATCTTTTTTCACCAAGGTTTAATGAAAAGATGGTTTGGGTCCTTTCACTTTCGTCTTTCCTGAAACATAGACATGAAGATGAGAGGTAAAGCAGCCATCTTGTAAAAACCACACACCAAAAATGGAAGGGCAAGATATGAGAAGAAGCTGAGGTCAAATACCATCACGAGAATAACATATGCACCCTGGTCTGCATCCCTCTGAGGTCCTTGTTGTTGAAATGAATACATCTATTTTTGCTTAAGCCAGAGTATTACAATTTTCTGTTTCTTCCATCAAAAAGTAATTCCAACTGATATAACTAGCATATAAATTTTGAAAGCTTTCTCAACGAATTGTATTTTAATAAAATATATTATTCTATAAATACTTTCCTGAAAGTCTATGAATAGAAAATATATTTTAAAGAATAATAACTTCATAAAATAGTACTTTGAATTCTTAAATTTTTCCATTGCCAGTATTTTATAATAGTGGCTACATTTGTTAAAATAAATATCTGTAAGTAAAATTTTTATTTTTATTTTTTCTGTGAACATTAGTACGATTCTCACATATTGGCTTAAATTTTACTTTCCATAACCTGAAACATGCCTTTCATCAAAATAGTGATGAAATATTGACATCAGAAATTAATACTGAAATCAGTAAACATCTGTTAATTTCTTAATATGGTACCAAATTAGGCTTTCTTGAAAACAAAAAATATATATTATTTGTCATGAGATAATGTCAAATGAAGCTTTATATGAACAAAGAAAGCAAGAGCAAGATGTCAAACCCTCCACAAAAAGACTTACCATAAGACAAACTGCTATAACCAGCCCCTCTTGGACATCACATTTTTCTGATGAACTGCAGTCACTTTTGGTAAAATGAATACCAACTTTGGCTGTAGATATTCCTGTTGGTCTTTGGCTCTAGAGCATTGACATTACTAATGATAGTTTTATTTTTTTTAATTTTTATTTATTTATTTAATAGATGGGGTATCACTCTGTCACCCAAGCTGAAGTACAGTGGCAGAGTCATACCTCACTGCCACCTCCAACTCGACCCAAGCTATCCTTTCACCTCAGCCTGTTGAGTAGCTAGGATGACACCTAGTGTGGACACCACCACACCTGGCTATTTTTTTTTTTTTTTTTTTTTGTAGAGACAGATAGGGATGTCTCCTTACAGTGCTCAGGCTGGTCTCAAACACCTAATCTCAAGCAATCCTCCCACTCTGGCTTCCCATAACGCTATGATAGCAAGCATGAATCATGACTGCTGGTCCCCAATATTGCTTTTGTATTGATTAATTCATGTGACATTTAAATAACATTTAACATCTGCAGCAATATTAATTCAAATGAATAAACTAAGTTGCAAACATCATGGTAAACTGTAATACTATCCAACTGTGTCAAAGATGTCTAACCCTTAAATACAACAGCACTGTCCCAGTGTTTACCTTCACAGATTACCAAGGAAAAGAAATCATAGGTAAATTTTATTTAATATATGCACGTAACAGACTAACATGGCTGAACTGGATAATTGATTTTAGAGACATTGGTGAGATAAATCTGTAATGATCAATTGAAGCTGGTTTGATTCCCTGAGCAACTTTATTTTATTCACAATTTTGAGAAAAGATAAGGCATAATATAATTTGGTTGTGAACATAAATCTAGTGCCTGTGAATAGGAAAAAAGACTGGACAAATATTAGGAGGGAGGTAAAGAATTGAAAAAGAAAGAAGATTATTAAATAGTTTCCATCTGCACTACATAATTTCTCAGTACATTATTTCAATTAATTCCATACAGCACCATAAGTGCATATTTTTGTATACTTTCAGTCATTTGTCAAAAGTACTTTATGGTGTTTTGTTTTTGTTTTTTAAGTTTGTCTACAATGCCTGCTTTAATTATTTCAGAAATCAGATATTTAATAAAATTTTATTGAAGATTGAACTAATTGTTTTTCTTCACAGACATAACTTTGCTTCCCTTTTTTTTCATAGTTTTTGATAGATGGGAACTTTTGTAATTTAAACTCAATAGAAATTATTTTAGGTCAAATTTATAATTGTGCTAAATGTTTCCATGTTTGATAAGCTATTCAGCAATAAATTTGTATGCTATTTAGCCAGTATTCCTTAACACTTTATCATCTCCTTTTTCTAGTAAATCATTTGAATCCTAGAATCCAGCAAAAAAACACTTATAATTGAATACATCAATAAAAGATACACAATTCAATTTAAAAAGACTACTGTAACCAGTTTGATTGTAATATATTATAGCTATCATTGAAATAGATGAAGGATAATAAATAGATTAAATATTTTATGCTAATTTTTTGGTATGAATATTTGTTTTCTTGTCACAGCTGAACTGAGATTTTTTATCACATAGCTATAAAAGAGATTTGTAGATTTACATATGTAATATTTTCATTACAAAAATAAAGCACCACAATTATTTGCTTATCAAGGGTATCTATAACAGATATGCAATAACATAAACATACTCAAATTATTGACATACTTTTTCACTTTGCATTCAGACACTTTTTTTTTACTTCTGTCAGAAACATACAGTTTAAATCTGAAGGCACAGTAAGGGAAAACAGAAGAAAAAAAAGCAAATATAACAAAGACCCATATTATCATTTCTTTGGGCTTACTAATCATCAATTTCCTCAACTTAAGACTTTAAAAAATTAATCTATGAAGGTAAGTACATTTCCATATAAAGGGGATAAACAACAAAAATATACCATCACCAATTATCAAACAATAAAAAGTTATTGAAGAATTACAGTGTCTGCTTCAATATGGCAGAAATATTACCATTAAAACTTTCTGTATAGTAATTAGCAAAAAGTAAACTTCCATACAGGAAAATCATGCTTATATAAAAGAAAATTTATGTATTTTAGCCATCTAGTAGCGTTTTTTATTGACCCTATTTTTAAAAAATGCAATATTTGAAACATTACAATATGATTCACTTGCTTTTGGCATTTTGAAAATATTTATATTACTAATATTGTCTAGAATCTTTCCTAAATCGTTTTCTACCTTTTTCCATCCTGTTCTGTGCTTAACTTCATGGCTTAAGTCAATAGGCTCTCTGACCCTTGAACTCACTGGATTTAGGCCCTCTGAAGAGAACATTAGGAGGCAGGGTGACAGAAGGGGTGAAGTATATTCTTTTGGCTCCTTTTTTGTCTAGTTGCAGATTAGCTATGGCTAATTCTCAACTGAAGTTGCAGTTCCTGTTAGGTGGCCATCTGAGACTAAGCACTCCCTTCAGGTTGTGGGAACCTTTCCATCTTCCCGACCCCTTGAAGCTGATGATACTCTTCAACCTGTTAGGCCTAGCCTGGAGGATTCATCATTCCCTGTTGGTTTTCCTTCATCATGCCCATACCTTTGTAAACATCATTTTAGTCAACATCCTCTAATTACGACATCTGAGGATGACAACTGCTTCTGGCTAGAGTTTTTACTGTTATATTTTTTTCTGAAATTTAGTATAGTATTTTTATATTGGACAATGTCATAATTCAAATATCCCACATTATCAGAAAAGTGACAATGTTGGAGTTTTAATATACTGACTTATAAGCACATGAGTACTTTAAGCAACCTTCAGTAAATACTCATTACACATTTGCCTACTAAATTACGGTATATAGTTAGTCAAAGTTAACTTTTTTGATAAGTAGAGTCATTATAATTAAAATATTTTATTAACACTCATTGTTTAAACTTTAGGAACAAATATAGATGTCATGGATCAACAGAAGTCAGATGTAAAAATGCACAGTACAAACTTGTCTTGTAGGAAAGCTTATCATTTATACTACTGCTAACATCATAAGAAAATATACATTTCTAAGCATTAACAGTATGGATTTCGCACATGTTTTTTAATTTTGTCAGTCAATTAACAGAAAGTAGTATCTTAATATTGTTTTGATTTGTATTTTGATTGCTAGTGAAGTTGGATTTATTTGCATGTGCATATCGACAAACTGCATTATTCTTTAGCGAAATGTCTCCTCACAGTTTAATTTATTTATGTTGGAGTAATTAAGCTTTTATAAGGCTTTGATGTCCTGATGTCCAAGTTTTTATTGAAGGCAAATTATAAATTATGATGTTTTCCATTGATATAAGGTAGATAGGAAATGGAGGACATTCTTAAGATGATGAGTTTTGTTTTGGACAAATGAAATATTTGTGGTTATATAAATGACATCCATGGGTAGTCACTTATATAACTAGCTGATTACCCATGGATGTCACTTATATAACACGGGTAGATAGATGGGTAGTTGATTGTAAAGTACATTAGAGCTTGGTAAAGAGTTTGGTACTGAAAATATAGATTTGTGAAAGTTCAGAATAGATATAATTTAAGCAATCTGAATGATTAGTTTGCAAAGTGATTTGTAAAAGGTATAATATTATAGAGAGTACCAATTTAAAGGCCTTGGACAGAAGTTCATGTAGAAGAAGCAGAAGGCGCAGAAAAGGAAGAGAAAATTTGGAAGCATGTAATATAGAAAGTGAGAGAAAATGTTATCACATATTGGGAAAGGTCAAATAAAATGAAAACAAAAAATTACATTCTCTTTTTGTTAATAAAAATAGTTTCTTAGGAACTGTGTTGAGAGACATTTTACTGTTACGGCAGAACTAGCAGCATTAGGTTGAAGGATGAATGAAAGACAAATAACTGGAGATAGGGGTGTAGAAAATGTCATGAAATAAGTTTTATTGTGAAAAAAATAGAGACAGTTTTATTTTTAGGAAGTTGTGGAACTGAGGGAGTTTAGGTTAGTATTTCTAAAAAAAATAAACTGAAAAAAAACAATTGAGCATATTTTAATTCATTAGGAATTAAATAAGACTTAATTCAGATTTAATTATTAGTGAAGAAACTAGGTGTGTCAGAAAACTACAAGCAACAATAGACAAGGGGTGACTGACAGCATTATGTAACAGAGAGAACAGGAGGGTATAAGATCCAGGGCATAAATAGAAAACAAATCCTTATAACACAAATGATTTACAAATCATTGTAAAGATGCAATTATGTGTATCAGTGCAAAAGGATTAAGATAAGTGAATAATATTGGTTTAATGGTAAGTAGATTCTCTGGAAAATATCAATTAACTTTCCTGAACGTGAGGGGAAAATGAGGTAGGTGATAAGATTGAAGATTTGCGTATCAAAGAAAAGGTTAAAGTAATTTCTGAGGACAAGCCGCAGATTGGGAGAAAACCTTGCAAAGCACATATCTGGCAAAATAGTTGTATTCAGAATACACACACAAAAAAGTATCGTGACTCAGTAAGAAGACAAACAACACAATTAAAACATTGACAAAAATAGGCCAGATGTGGTGGCTTACGCCTGTCATTCCAGCACTTTGGGAGGCTGCAGGAGTTTGAGATCAGCCTGTTTTTTATTTTTAGTAGAAACCCCATCTCTACTAGAAATTAAAAAAAAAAAAAAAAAAAATCAGCCAGGTGTGGTGGTGTGTGCCTGTAATCTCAGCTACTCAGGAGGCTGAGGCATGAGAATTGCTTGAACCCAGAAGGCAGAGGCTGCAGTGAGCCAAGATTGTGCCACTACACTCCATCCAGCCGGGGAAAAAGAATGAGATTTCTCAAAAACAAACAAAAAAATTGACAAAAATATAAATAGACAAAAAATATACACAAACGTCTGCTAAGCACATAAAACACTGTTTCACAGCATTAGTCATTAGGTAAATGCAAATAAAAATCATAAGAAAATAACATTTCACACGTTCTAAAATAGCTATAATTTTTAAAATATACAATAACAGGTAATGGCAAGGACATGAAGAAGCAAAAACCTTGATACATTCCTGGTTGAATTAGAAAATAGAGCAGCCTAGCTCCATTTCAATTAAATAAATAAACATAAATTTTTAATTAATTTAATTAATTAAAACATTGAAAAACAATTTATCACGTTCTCAAAAAATTAGTAATAAAACTATCATGGGACCCAGCCATTCCACTCCTTAGGTATGTACACAAGAGAACTGAAAACACACGTCCACAAAAAGACTTGCACAGTAACATTCTTACTGGCATGGTTCACTAGAACAAAACCCTGGAAACTACCTAAAGTGTATCAACAGGTGAATAGATACAATGTAGTACATATCCATAAATTGGAATACTATTTAAGAATATAGAGGGATAAACTACTAATGTATGCTGTCACAGATAAACCTCAAAAACCAGAAGCCAGACTCACTAGACTATGTCTTGCATAATTCCATTTATAAGAAACGATCATAAACCAAATGTATAGACAGAAAGTAAATTAGTCATCACCTAGAGGTAAGAACAGTAATTTACTGTAAAGAGGCATGAGGGATTTTACTGGAGAGATAAAAATATTCTAAAACTGACCTATGGTGATGGTGAACTACTTTGTAAAGTTTCGATCTACATAAAAAAATGAAGAATGCCAGTAGAAACAAATGAAGGTACAAGAAATATTTTCTTTTTCTTACTTTAATTACTCTAAAATATAACTTTATGGTAATAACATTAACCACATCTTGAACATACATAGCACATAGACAAGTGAAATGAATGAGGACAATGTCACAAGAGTTGGGAGGGAGACACTCAGAATATTTCATTATCAAGTACCTTCACTACATGAAGTGATATAGTGTTATATGAAGGTGGACTTAGATTAAAAATATAATTTGGAAACTATTTAACCTAAAAACTATATAAACTTAAAACTATTGGGATCTAGGGGAAGAACTAAAAAAACATAATTGACATTGTAAAAATTATATATAAAACAAAATCATATAAAATACTCAGAACAGGCAAAAAAAAGAATTAAAATAGAAACAATTAGCAAATTAAATATATAGAAGCTAATATCAACATATTAGAAATTAATCCTCCTGTATCAATAATTTTTTTATGAGTGAATGGCCTAAATAAACCAATAAAAGAGTCTGGTATGGTTGATTTTTTAAAAGACCCTAGTACGCACTATAAGAAATTCACTACAAATATGACGATTCAGAATGAGGTAGGTTAGACATAAAGAGATGAAAAAGAAACACATTCTAAACTAATTAAAAGAAATAAGGAGTAATTGTAATAATTTTAAACAAAGTATATTTTCAAACAAGTAAATTCCCAGAGATAAAGAATATTTCATGATGAAAAAAGGGTCAATTTTCCAAGAAGACATAGCATGCATACATGTATGCACCTAAAAACAAAGCATCAACATTATGTGGGGAAAAAAAAAAAAAAAAACCCTTATGGAAGTGAAAGAGAAATAGATAAATCTACTACTTTACTTGGAAACTTCAACAATTCTCTTTCAGCAATTGCTATATCAAGCATGCAGAAAGTCAGGACAGATATAGTCGATTGAACAACACTATAAATCAATTTGATCTAATTGACATTTATAGAACACTTCTTTCAACAACAGCAGAATACACCTTCTTCCTTAACTCATATGAAATAATCACCAGGATGGACCACATTCTGTGTGATAAATCACAAAGAGGACCTTAATTTATGTAGCTTTTCAAAATTATTTAGGAGGTTAGGGGATACCAAAGTAAAATGCAAAATGTGACATGAAAACCTAATACTATTAGAAATGTGTGAAACAAACTTATTGAAACGTGGAGGAAATGGTGCTACCTAGATACTATGAAAATCAGTTGCACACCAACTGCCTTTTCGTTTTGTACTATCTTCTCAAGATGTTTATATAGAAAACAGCCTTGGAAAATAGAGAAACTGTCTTCTTTTCGGGCAAAGGGCAAATTTATCTCCTATACAGTATAATAAACATTTTTTTCTCCTTCCCTGAGTCTTTTTAGGGAATATGTCTGCTTGACTTTTTCCTTTAGGGAAAAAGACTCAGATTATCTAAGTTTGATGTTCTTCAATCACACAATATCCATTTGGGCTTGTGTAGCCTGGTGCCCTTCATATTACCATGTAGGATTAGGGACTTTACTATTATTGTGAGTAATAAACTGTCTTTTGTCTCTAATTCAAAAGATTTATATACTCTGTCAGCAACCACAAAACTATGGAAGATGAATAGTTAGCTTAGAAGCAACTTAAAATTTTAGATGCTTCAAAGACTTTTTTAAATACATAGACCCAGACCTACAAAAACATTGTTATAAGCTTAGCTAACTTGAATTTGTGTCAATGAATTACAGTTTCAAAAAATTCTTAAGCCCAAATAACTAGAGCACATGTTATGGGTCCCATCCAGTAGTTCCTGTGAGCTGTGTCTGTTCTTTAAACATCAACTAGTATAACTAAGTATTATAGTAGTTGATTGATAAATAATTATTGGTTGATTAGGTCCTACTAGTTGTGTTTGTTTTCTATTACTGCCATACAAATCACTGCAAACTTATCTGCTTAAAACAATACAAATTTGTTATCTCATATTTCTGTAACTCAAAAATCCTGTAGACTCATCTCATTTTTTTGCTCCAGGACCCACAAGGCCAAAATCAAAGTGCTGACCAGTGTGAGATACCTTAGAGGCATTAGGCAGTATCCACTGTCAGGTCATGGCAGAATTTAGTTCCATATGGTTGAGGTACTGAAGTTCCTGTTCCCTTCATGATTACTGGGTGAAGATTACTCTCAGCTTCTCGAAGCTACACAACTTTCCCTATTTGCAATGTTTTTCTCTCTTTTAAAAGCCAGAAAGAGGTGGTTGAATCCTTCTCATGGTTTGTATCTCATTGACTTCTTTTTCTGGCTCATTTCACTTGCTGCTTCTATCACCTATCTCCAACTGACAATTGTGCCTTTTTCTTTTGCTTTTAAGGGTCCATGTGATGAAAGCAGGCCATCTCAATAATCAAGGATACACATATTTTTAAATTTTAAGGTCAGACAAGAATAGAAAACCAAACACCATATGTTCTCACTCATTAGAGGGTGTTGAACATTGAGAACACATGGACACAGGGAGGGGAACATCACACACCAGGGCCTGGGGACTAGGGGGCTAGGGGAGGAATAGCAGGGGGTGGGGAGATTGGGGAGGGATGGCATTAGGAGAAATGTCTAACGTGGATGACGGGGTGATGGATGCAACAAACCACCACCATGGCACGTGTATGCCTATGAAACAAACCTGCACCATCTGCACTTATACCCCAGAACTTAAAGTATAATAAATTTAAAATAAATAAATAAATAATAAAATAAATTGTAAGGTCAGATGCTAGTTACCTTAATTCTATCTACAAACTCGTTTTGCCATGTAACATAACATATTCACATGTGGTAGAGACCATGAGGGTCAAAATTCTTTCTACCACATGGGTCATTAAATGCAGGCCTAGTCTCTAGACTAAAATGTTGCATGGAAATCTTGGCAATCATTCATGAGAGAGTCAAAAAACTGGGTAAAACGTTTGAGTGAAAAAAGCTGAGAAGAAATGACTAAGAAACAGGATTATTGAACCTGGAGAAGAGGAAAATAATATCAGCCATTTGGTATGTGATATTATCACACAGAAATACTACTGATCATGTGTTCTCTATTAAGAGTATAACCAGAAATATCGTTAAGTTATTGTGTGAGAGATTTAAGCCTAAAATAAATATATGTTTTCTGTCATAAAAAGTTATTCAATGTTAGTATGGGTTATTGAAGGACACTGTAATCTTTCCTGGAAATTTCTGAGGTTAGGACTAGTCACTTGTCTTTCAGGATGGTTTTAAGGGCAGTTGCATTGATAATTGGTAATAGGTTAATTTATCAAACAAAGATTTGTAGAGATTAATCAAAATATTAATCCATAGAAAAAAATAATTATTTCTCCTTTTTAGAAGATTACAAATTCAATGTTTTCTTAACACTCATATATCTGCAAGGTAAATCAGAAGAAATGTTCTGTAGGGGTGATGTCTCTTTTTCCCCCATGAACATACCAGTTCAACAACAATACATAGACAAACAAAAATCCCACTATGAAAAATTCAGAAACTTTTCGAGAGGCTCCTGGAAATGGGGAAATGTGAAGCCAGCCACATTGAAGCTTGTAGGGACACAGCAACATGCAATCAGGAAGAAAGCCCCAGTTCCCGGATTTTCTGTGGAGTTAGAAAAAGTTGTACTGCATTTTCAATATTCAGATTCTTCAGCAGTTTTCCAAGGCTGTGGCTTTTGTTTTGCCTGTTTCAGAGTACTGACAGTGTCTAGCATTCTATAGATGCTTGGGAGACACTGAAGAAAGACACTATATTTTACTAACATGTAAGCACTAGTTTTAGTCCCTCTTTCTGGCTCAGTGCAGCGTGAGTGGGTGGAAAACTACATATTCCATCTTATTCCTGGAGAAGAAGAGAGTTGTATCATTTATCTAATATTCCAACTCTTTCTGCCTGAGAGAGAAACTATATCTTACTTTCTGAAGGTGCTGGTGGTATTTCACATATTCTAGGTGCTAGGTGCTTTAGAGTCACTGAGAAATAAGAAGGCAGTTTCAACTAGCATGAAGTTTTAGGAGTTCACAACCTCTGGCTGGGCTAACTGACAAGGATTTTCTTCTGTAAAGGCCAGCTTATGAAGACTGAGAGAGATGGCTTTTATTTATTTATTTTTTCTAAAACACAGATACTAATACAAAGAACCAAGGAAAATAGAGACAGAGAAATATGTCCCAAACAAAGGGAAAAAAGTAAATCTCCAGAAGTTGACCATAATAAAATGCAGATATTTAATTTACATGACAAATAATTTAAAATAACCATCAAAAACATATACAATGAGGTCATGAGAAAAATGGACAAAGTGAGAATTTCAACAAATAGAAAATATAAAATGTGCAAAACAGAAATCTTGAAACTAAAGAATACAACAACTGAAATGGAAAATCTACTAGAAGAATTTAACAGCAGACTGTATCAAGTAGAAAAAAGATTGATAAACACTGGTGATCAGAAGTTATCCACTCAGAATAACAAAAAAGAAAAAGGAATAATGAAAACTTAAGAGACTTAAAAGATACCATCACATGTACCAGTTATATATCCATGATGGAATTCCCAGAAAAAGAGAAAGAAAAAGGAAGAGATTTTATTCAAGGAAATAATGACCAAAACTTCCCAAATCTGGAGAATAAAATGAGCATTTAAATCCAGATGACCATACCCAGGTTCTGTATCAGTTAGAGTATCTCCTTTTTAATTTCTGTTTTTATTTGAACCCTTTTTATTTTATTTTATTTTATTTAGTCTAGTTAAAGGCTTATCAATTGTGTTCATCATTTCAGAAGATACTTTATTCAAAGAAATAATGACAAAAACTTCCCAAATCTGGGAAAGAAAATGAGCATTTAAATCCAGAATTCCAATAGACTCAAAATAAGATGAATAAAAAGCAATCCACACTGAGACACATAACTGAATTATCAAAAGTGAGAGACAATGATAATTTTGAAGTAGCAAAAATAAGTGATTTTTCATGTACTGGATAATTCCGTAAGACTATCAGTGCATTTCTAAGCAGAAATCTTGTAGGCTAGAAGAGAATGAGAGCACATATTCCAAGTGCTGAAAGAAGAAAATTACCCACCAAGAACATACTACAGAAACAGTGTTCTTCATAAGTGAAGGAGAGATAAAGATGAATGGTAGATTAAAAAAAAAAAAAAGAATAGATCACATGTTAGGTCTCAAAACACATCTTAACAAACTTGAGAAAAATTAATCCCACCAAGTATCTTTTCTAAACACGATGAAACTAAAAATCAATAGCAGAAGAACAACTAAAAATGTATCAAGTATTGGAAAGTCTTGATTTCATTGTATCAAAGAAGAAATAGAAAAAGAGAATTAGGAAATATCTTTAGACAAATTAAAATGAAAACACAATATACCAAAACTTCTGGTCTACAGCAAAAGCAAACTGAGGTAAAGTTTGTAGTTATAAATGCTCACATCAAAAAATAAGAAAGAGTGCAAATAAATAATCTAACTTTATATTAAAGGACTAGAAAATGAAGAACAAACTAAGCTTAAAAGTAGCAGAAGGAAGAAAATAATAAAATTTAGAGGAGAAATAAATGAAATACGTAACAAAAACAATAGAAAAAAATAAAATTTAGTTTATTTTCTGAAAAGATAAACATAATTGATAAGCTTTTAACTAGACTAAAAAAATAAATAAAAATAAAAAGAACTCAAACAGAAATTTTTAAAAAAAGGAGATACTATAATTGACACACAACCTAGGTATGATAGTACTATTTCCCTGCTTACTAGAAAGCACACATATCCTCGAAATTCATTTATAGTGAGTAGGGAAGTAGTAGCACTTTGCATTTACATAATTTTTTCTCTTCTCCTCTATTTTCTGATTATTTCAATAACTTATTTACATTTTATTAGTTACTAGTTGGTATGAAATTATTAAAGTAGGGCAAAGTTCCCTGTGGGACTGGGACATGCCTGTCTTATAGACCTGCCTGCCTGCCAGCCCTTCCCAGGGCTCCTGCCTGGCTACGCCAATGAAGTATGTACACAGTGTAGCCTCTGCTGCACAGCCTGTGTGCTTTGCTTCACTGAGTATGCTTTGGCAGCCTGGGAGCCCTTTGGACCCCACAGTGCAACTAGAACCCAACCTCAGTGGTCCAGAGGAGCATTCCCTGAGCAGGTCCTGGTGCCCCAGGGCTGTGGTCCATGGCCAGGGAGTGCTGAGCTGAGATCTGCCTGACATTAGAGTGGGAGAGGAAGCCACACTCTCAAAAAACTCAGAGGGGTAAGTCACAGAGGTTCGTGGGCTGGTGTTGAACCCAGGCATGCCTCTCCACTGGGCTGGTCCTTAACAGTCCTCTGCCCAAGGGATTTCCATAGCCTGAAACACCTAACGATAACAAGGAATATCAGGCACAATGCCAGTGATCAAAGGTGGCTCCCCCAAAGCCCATGAATAGACTGGTGGCGGGGTCACCTCTCTCCCTTGCACTGCAAAGCATAGCTGTAAATATGAAGATACACAAAGGAGCTGAGGAACTAAGAGCATATTTACCACCCACTGCCCTCAAGCGCCATCTACTGGTTTGTAGCCTATACTACAACACCAAAGAGCACTTTGCTAATTCTCCCCATTGTGAAAACCAGGGCAAGAATTCAAGAGACACTGTACAAAGCTTAGCCCTCTGAAAATTTTCAGAAATGAAGCCAACTGACTATACTCAATATCCATCATAGTTAAAGAAGTGCCAGCCATCCCAGAGAACAAATTAGCTCAAGAACTCTGGCAATTCCGAAAACCAAAGTATCTCCTCTAAATGAGCCCACCAACTCCCCAGCAATTGTTCTTAACCAGCCTGAAATGATTCAAAGTCTAAGAGATGAAATTGCCATTTTAAGAAAGACCCAAGCTTAACTTCTTGAACTAAAAAATTCATGAAAAAAGAGCTTCACAATACAATCAGGAGTATTAACAGCAGAGTAGATCAGGCTGAGGAAACAATATCAGAGCTCAAAGACTGGTTCTTTGAATCAACTCAGACAAATATTAAAAAAATAATAATTAAGAAAAATGAACAAAACCTCTGAGAAACATGGGATTATGTAAAGAGACCAAATGTATGACTCATTGTTATTCCTGAGAGAGAAAGAGAGGGAATAAGCAACTTGAAAAAGATATTTGAAAATATAGTCCATGAAAATTTTCCTAATCTTGCTAGAGAGATTGACATGCAAATCCAAGAAATACAGAGAAATCTAGCTAGATACTATGAAAGACAACCATCCCCCAGGCACATAGTCATTAGATTCACCAAGGTCGGTGCAAAATAAAAAATCTAAAAGGCGGCTAGAAAGAAGGGGCAGGTTATCTACAGAGGGAACTCCAACAGGCTAGCAGCCAACATCTCAGTATAGATTTTACAAGCTAGAAGTGATTGGGACCCTATTTTCAGCATCCTTAAAGATATGAAATTTCAATCAATAATTTTTATAACCTGCTAAACTAAGCTTCATAAGTGAAGGACAAATAACATCTTTCTCAGACACACAAACTCTGAGGGAATATGTTTTTGCTAGACCAGCCTTACAAGACATCCTTAAGGGAGTGCTATACATGGAACAAAAAAAAAGACATACATGGTTACCACAAAAACACACTTAAACACATAGCCCACAGGCACTTTAAGTCAAAAATGCAATCAAGTCTGCATAACAATCAGCTAATGTATATAATGACAGGATCAAAATCACCCATATTAATACCAAACTTTATTGTAAATGGGCTAACTGTCTCACTTAAAGACACGGTGTGGGAGCTTGGATAAAAGTCAAGATTCAACCATCTATTTTCTTCCTGAGACCCATTTCACATGTAATGACACCCACAGACTCTAAGTAAAAGGATAGAAAATGATTTGCCAGGCAAACAGAAAACAAAGATCAAGGGTCACTATTCTTACATCAGGTGAAACAGACCTTAAGCCAATAAAAATGAAGAAGGACCTTGAAGGGTATTATGTAATGATAAAGGGTACAACCTAACAAGAAACTTTATCCTTTATATATATGCACCCAAAGTTGGCGTATCCAGATTCATAAAACAAGTTCTTCTTCACTTATGAAAAGACTTAGACAGCAAGACAATAATAGTGGGAGACTTCAATAACACACTGACAGCTTTATACAGATCACTGAGGCAGAAAAATGAACAAATGAAATATAGATATAAATTCTATACTTGATCATATTGACATAATAGATATCTATAGAATATTTCACCTAACAACCACAAAATATAACTTATTTCAATATGCACTCGAAATATATTCTAAGATTGACCACATGCTTGGTCATAAAGAATTCAAAGAGACTAACATAAAAAGTACACTGTCAGACCACAGTGCAATGAAAATAGAAATCGATACCAAGTTCTCTCAAAACTACACAAATACATGAAAATTAAACAACTTGCTCCTGAATAACTCCTGAGTGAATATCAAAATTAAGGAAAAAGAAAAAAAAATAAGGAAGAAATTAAAATTTTTTTTCAACTTACAAAAATAGGGACACAACTTACCAAAATATCTGCGATACAGCCAAATCTGTGTTAAAAGAAAAATGTATAGCCCTAAATGCCTTCATCAAGAAGTTAGATCTCAAATTAACAGTCTAACTCTGCATCTAAAGGATATAGGAAATAAAGGACAAACCAACACCATAGATAGCAGAAGAAAAGAAATAACGAAAATTGGAGAGCATAATAAAATTGAGATGCAAAAGTTCATGTAAAAGACCAATAAAATAAGAGCTGGCTCTTCAAAAAATAAGATTGATAAATCATTAGCTAGATTAACACAGAAAAAGAAAAAGAACATCCAAATAAGCACAATTGGTAATGACAAAGGCAATATTACAACTGATCCCACAGAAATACAATAGATCCTCAGAGACCACTGCTAACAACTCTATGCACACAAATGAGAACACCTAGAGGAAATGGATAGATTCCTAGAAGCAAAATATCTCCCAATATTGAATCAGGAAGAGATTAAAACCCTGAATAAGCCAATATCAACTGCTAAAATTAAATCAATAATAAATAACTTATTCACAAAATAAAGCCCTGGACTATATGGATTCACAGCTGAATTCTATAACACATACAAAGAAAAACTGATATGATTCTACTGAAATTATTTCAAAACATCAAGGAGGAAGGACTCCTCTCTGACTCACGCTATGAAGCCAGCATCATCAGCCTAATACCAAAATCTGGCAGAGACATGATGAAAAAAGAAAACCTTTGACCAATATCCCTGATTAATATAGACATAAAAAAAATCCTCAATCAAGTAATAGTAAATCAAATCCAGCAGCACATCAACAAGTTAATATACCACAATCAAGAAGGCTTTACTCCTGGGATGCAAGGCTGGTTCAGCATACTTAAATCAATAAATATGATGCCCCATATAAACAGAAATAAAACAAAAAACATATGATCTTCTTAATAGATGAAGAAAAAGCTTTTGACAATATTCAACATCCTTTTATTAAAAAAAAAAAACTCAACATACTAGATATCAAAGAAACATACCTCAAAATAATAAGGGCCATCTGTGACAAACCCATAGCCAACATCACACTGAATAGGCAAAAGTTTGATCAATTAACGTTGAGACCTGGAACAAGACAAGTTTGCCCATTTTTACCACTTCTATTCAGCATAGTACTGGAAATCCTAGTCAGAGTAATCAGGTATGAGAAAGAAAGAAAAGGCATTCAAACAGGAAAATAATACAAACTGTATGGTTTAACTATGTCTCCACCCAAATCTTACCTTGAATTGTAGCTCCCATAATTCCCACACGTCCTGGGAAGAACCTGGTAGGGGGTAACTGAATCATGGGGGTAGGTCTTTCCTGTGTAGTTTTTGTGATAGTGAATGTGTCTCATGAGACCTGACGGTTTTATAAAGGGGAGTTTCCCTGCACATGCCCTCTTGCCTGCCACCATGTAAGGCATGATTTGCTCCTCCTTTGCCTTCTGCAATGCTTGTGAGGCCTCCCTAGCTATGTGGAGCTGTGAGTCAATTAAACTCCTTTCTTTATAAATTACCAGTTTTGGGTATGTCTTTATTAGCTGCATGAGAACAGACTAATCCACAAACTATCTTTCTTTACTGACAATATGATTCTATATCTAGAAAACCCTAAAGACTCTGCCAAAAAGCTCTTAGAACTCATAAACCATTTTGGTAAAGTTACAGGCTACAAAATCAAAGCACAAAATTCAGTAGCAATCCTATACACCAGTAAAGTGCAGGCTGAGAGTAAAATCAACAACACAGTTTACTTACAATACCCAGGCAGATCACCTGAGGTCAGGAGTTCAAGACCAGCTTGGCCAACATAGTGAAACCCTATGTTTACTAAAAATACAAAAATCAGCTAAGCATGGTGGCATATACCTGTAATCCAAGCTATTCAGGAGACTGAGGCAGGAGAATTGGAGGCAGAAGTCACAGTGAGCAGGAGTTTGCACCATTATACTCCAGCCTGTGTGACAGAGCAAGACTCTGTCAAAAAGAAAGAAAGAAAGAAAAAGAAAGGAAGGAAGGAAGGAAGAAGGGAGGGAGGGAAGGAGGGAGGGAAGGAAGGAGGGAAGTAAGGAAGGAAAGGAGAGAAAAGATAAGACAAAAGAAAAAAAGAAGTGAAAAACCTAGGAATACATCTCACCAGAGGTGAAAGATCTCTACAAGAGAATGAAAAAATACTGATGAAGGAAATCAGAAATAACGAAAATCAATGGAAAAATATTCTGTGGTCATAGATTGAATGATTCAATACATAAAAGTGGCCATACTCTCCAAAGCAACTTACAGATTCAATACTATTCCAAGCAAATTACCAATGTCATTTCATTCTTCACAAAATTATAAAAATAAAAATAAACTATTATAAAATTCATATGGAACCAAAAAAGAGCCCAAATAGCCAAAGTAACCCTAATTAAAAATAACAAACCCAGAAGAATCATGCTATTTGACTATATTATAAACCTACAGGAACCAAAACAGCATGGTACCAGTACAAAAACAGACACACAGTCTAATGGAACAGAATAGAAAAATCAGAAATAAAACTACATACCTACTACCATCCTACCTTCAACAAGGTTGAAAAAAAAAAAAAGCAGTGGAGAAAGAACTCCCTATTCAAAAAATAATGCTGGCATAACTGGCTAGCCATATGGTGAAGAATTGAAGCTAGACCCCTACAATTCACTATATACAATAAGTTATTCAAAAAAGATCAAAGGTTTAAATGTAAGACCTCAAAAAATAAAAATTCTAGAAGACAATCTAGGAAGTGCACTTCTTGACATTGGCCTTTGCAAAGAATTTTTGGCTAAGTCTCCAAAAGCAATTGCAATAAAAACCAAAATAAGCAAGTGGCACCTAATTAAACTAAAAATATTCTGCATAACAAAGAAACTATCAACAGAGTAAGCAGACAATCTACAAAATGGAAGATAATAGTCACAAACTCTGACGAAGTCCAAATATCAAGGATCTATAGGGAATTTAAACAAATCAACAAGCCAAAAAAGAAAAAAATGATAATAACCCCATTAAAAACAGGCAAAGAACATGAACAGACACTTCTCAAAAGAAGACATAAATGTGGTCAACAAACATAAGAAAAAATGCTCATCATTTCTAATCATCAGAGAAATGCCAATCAAAGCCACAATGAGGGCCAGGCACAGTGGCTCATGCCTGTAATTCCAGAACTTTGGGAGGCCAAGGCAGGTGGATCACTTGAGGTCAAGGGTTTGAGACCAGCCTGGCCTGCCTGGTGAAACTGTGTCTCTACTAAAACCACAAAAATTAGCCGGACATGGTGATGTGCACCTGTAATCTCAGCTTCTGGGAGGCTGAAGCAGGAGAATTACTTGAAGCTGGGAGGCAGAGGTTTCAGTGAGCTGAGATTGCACCACTGCACTCCAGCCTGGGTTACAAAGCGAGACTCCATTTAGAAAAAAAAAAAGAAAAAAAGCCCAAATGAGATACCATTTCACACCAGTCAGAATGGCTACTGCTAAAAAGTCAAAAACAACAGATACTAACAAGACTGCAGAGAAAAAGAAATGCTTATACACTGTTAGTGAGAATGAAAATTAGTGCAACCACTGTGGAAAGCAGTCTGGAAATTTCTCAAAGAATTTAGAACTACCATTCAACCAGCAATTCCAATACTGGGTATATACTAAAAAGAAAATGAATCACATTCACAAAAAGAGACATGCATTTATATGTTCATCACAGCACTGTTCACAATAGCAAATACATCGAATCAACCCAGGTCCCCATCAGTGATAGATTAGATAAAGAAACTGTGATACGTATTTACCATGAAATGCCACACAGCCATAATAAACAATTCAATTGTGTTCTTTGCAGCAACATGATTGCAGTTGGAGGCCACAATCCTAAGTGAATTCATGCAGGACAGGAAACCAAATACCACACATGTTTTCACTTATAAGTGAAAGCTAAATATGGAGCACACATGGACATAAATAAGGAAACAATAGACACAGAAGTACTAGAGCAGAGAGGTAGGGAGAAGGGTGTGGTTTGAAAACCTACCTATTGGAGAGATCCAAGATGGCCGATTAGGAGCAGCTGAGGATTGCAGCTCCCAGTGAAAGCGTGGAGGGTGAGTGGACACCACATTCCCAGACGGATTTTTATTGCCCATAGACCAGGAGATTCCCAGGGGGAGGAGCCCCACGGGTCGCCAGCGCACCTGGTTTGGCCGGCGCGGCTGGTTTGACCGGCGCAGCTGTTTACACCGGCTCCACTGTTTTCGCCGGCTCCGCTGTTTTCACCTGCGCGCCCGTTTTCGCCGCCGCTGTTTGGAGCGGCGCCCCGGCGCAGCGGTTCCCAATACAAAAGACGTGGGTCCGGGTGCCGTTTTAGCAGGCAATTGGAGCTCCGGGAAGGCATTGCCACCCATTCATTTGATTAAAAAAGGGGACTGAAACAGACAGCCAGGCCAGGAGATTTCCCAGGCAAAAAAACGCCAGCGACCGCGGTTTCAGCCGGCGCCGTGGGTCACCGCAGGGGAAATCATACAAATCCC